>QFDD01000075.1:0-89287 GCA_006871305.1 Vachellia collinsii | reverse complement strand
TGTTAACTCAGACTATTCACAGATCACTGTTCACTCTGACACTATTCACAGATCACTGTTCACTCTGACACTATTCACTCAGACACTGTTCACTCAGATCACTGTTTACTCGCTCTCTCACTTTCTCTCTCTGTCGGTAGCACTATTCACTGTTAATACAGAACACTGTTCACTCGCTCTCTCACTGTCGGTGCAGCAACTGAACACTGTTCTCTCGAAGATAGAAGGCGAAAGCTCTCTGTTCGTCGATCAACGCTGTAGCCGATCTCCTTCAAGCAGTCACAGAGAACCTGAAGAAGCAGAAAAGCCAGAACAGAACCTCGACAATACTCGTGAGCACCAGAAGATATCCTGGACGGTGGAGAAGGAAGGGGGAGAGGAAGATGGTGAGCAGCAGGCCAGCGACGGACGAGATGGCGAGGCAAGAGTCCGGCCACTGAGCAATCACCAAATGAGCTCTCTCTCTCTCTAACTCTCTCTCAGAACACCATAATGACATTGGAATTCTTAATCGAAGGCATTGTTTTATTGGTTGATCGAGTTTCCTTCAAGAACTGCTAGTTTCTTTATTGCATGTTAATGTGGGTAACTTGTATTATTCGCAATCATATCTTCTAATACTCGCGTGCGCGTTTGCGTGAAAGAACATAACTATAACTACATGTTTAATTTCTTTCCATATCTATATAATAGTATCGATTTATTTTTTAGAATAAACTTATAAAATTGACATTATGGGTGATGTATGCTCTCATTGACCTCTGAAGAAAAGATTTTATAAAAATACGTGCATCAATAAATATATGGAAAAATTGATTGTGATTCCTGTAGTTTTAGTTGATAGTAATTTAATTTGCAAACTTTAACTTGATACAACTTAATCTTTATAATTTTGATTTATTTAAAATAAATAATTAAAATTATAGAGTTAATTTCAGGGTTGTCAATGTATAAGTCATGTGACTTGCTATGTTGTAATTCAATTTGAGTAATGTTATCCAATTTTTATTCAAAAAAGAAATTGTAGAGTTAATTGTATCCAATTGAAGTATAGGAATTAGATTTTAATTGAGTTAAAATTATAAAAATTGAGTGACATTGAATCAAAGTTTAGAGGACAAATATTAGACAAGTCAAAATTATAGGGAGCAAATGATAAATTTCTTTTTTCATGCAGATGGCAATTTGCCCTTTTGGCATGGACATTCAATAAAAAAGCCAGGATGTCGTGCAATGTTTATGTAATAACAGAGGTGCCTTTCCGTATGTATATGTGTGGGTACTTATCTTTGAAGCTGCTCGTTAAAGGTAAGATGAAGTGATTTAATTAAGTTGGATATGAGGAATTTGATTGTGTTTAATTGTCCTCAAGCTTCCTTTTTTTTTTTTTTTTTGAAAAATCGTCACTTCTAAATTACATACATTCGAAATAAAAAAACTAAATAATTATTCTACCAGACAAGATTTCGCATTACTGTCAACACGTCAGGTAAAATCTGTACAATTGATATTTCTGCTTCCGCCCGTGTTATGTGGTGTTCATGCATATTCATAAAGATGCATGCGCTACTTCACTGTGGCTCATCTCCTAATATATCATTTCTCCACAGAGAAGAGAATAATATTTCTCTACCAAGGTTTCAGAGTTTAACTCTTTGACGTTCACAGAATCACAAAAAATCATCAACAGCTTCACATGCAGTAGAAAACTCCGGTCACTTGTTCTAAACGAGCTGCACTACGGCAATTATTCGAAGGGCCCCGTTTTGTAGAAGATCGGCGAGCTCATCAAATAGCAGAGCAGTTCGCCAACCCCATCCTTTGGGAGCTTTCGGTAGAAGAGTGCCCGTTTGTTTAAAGCTTCCGAACACCATCACTTCCCTTTTTGATGGGCAGATCAACTGAATATCACCGCAGAGCAAGCCCGGAATTATTATTCAGATCCACTATCCTCAATAAACTATATGATACAAGCAGTAAATTCACTACAATTATTTTACCTGATAGCGAGCAGTCACCTTTTCACGAGAGTCCACATACATGTGCACCTAAATCATGTTTGAAAAAATAAACCAAGAAACTGGGTTGAGCTCTAGGTAAAAACTAAATTTAGTTTGGGATTTCGGCAAAAATTGTTCAGCCAAGGTCCCAGAAAATCCATCATCAAGTTCGTTTGGCAGGCCATAACACCACAAGAGGCAAATGGCATCCACCTGGAAATGATGCAAGTGACTGCAACCCACCCATTCATTTATAAAATAAAGCATTTCATTTATTAAAAGCTGTATACGATCCCAGACATTCTTCAAGACCTATTTATCTAAATACAAAAAGATCTTGCTAACCTTTCTGTGTAAATCAGCAGTCTCTGCTTTCCGACGGTGAAGAAACAATCCTGCAATAACATTGACCATTAGTTCCCTGCTAGACGGCAGATTCTCTCTACTTCCATATGAATATCAATTTGAATCCTAAAAACATTACCAAGAGTTCTCCGTCCCTGGGGGTCTTCATCATTAAAAGCCTGTACACTGACCTGAAAAATCAATCCAATAAATTTTATTTTACCAGGACACGTGACCTCAGGCTTGCATGAATATCACAATTAATTGAAGTTCTAGTACCTTCCATAGAGAACCAGCATAGAACACTTCTGGAGAATGCTTCACCTGACCATCACCAAGCCTGTGCACATCCTCAAATTGCACTCTGTAAAATCAGCAAGGAATTTACAGGAATTCAATAAATTTGTGTAACTAAACCAAGAATTCAAAAAAAAAAAAAAAGGAGCAGGCAAAACAAAAAAAATGAACAAAAGCAGCTTAAGCAAAAACACTGGGGAAGAACTAGAACTAACTATATCTGACATCCAGGAAAGTACAAGAACTAGGCATCAAACTAACCTACAAAACAGATTTCAACGCATAAACTACTTTCTTTTACAGTTCAATTGTCGCAAAGAACCTAACTCACCCAAAACGAAATGGAGGAAAATGGCTTAAAGGTGTTTTCAAATCCAATGATATAGAAGAACTGCTAGTATTCTCCCATTCTATTCCTATTGCATGTTCTGGTGCCTCTAACATTTGCATGGGAATGCCGCCAGTACTTGGGCCTCCAGCAGTAGTTCCAGAGATTCTGCTTCGCATGCAAGTCTCATATCCCCTTTGAGTCATCTCTGCATGTGCATTGGTTCCACTACTACCTCCCTGGCTTAGGCCAACTAAAGCTGTCAACCCATCTCCAGACATGTCTCCATTGTGGTCAGCTTGTGTATCTGAATCATCATTAGCCGCAGACTGTGGGTAGTTTCTGTTGCCAACACCAAATGGCACACGAGAGAAGACAAAACGTGTAGGAGGTGAAGCAGATGTTGGCACAAATGTAGTTCCTCGACCAATACCTGCGAGCCCATCAATAGCACCTCTAACATGTACTCGTACAGGTCTAAATATGCCACTTCCTTCACTTTGAGAAGACTCAGCAACATATATGTTTCCCATGCTCCCAGAATTATTATTCTGGTTATGTTCCTGCATATAGTAACTAGTAGTGGTAACTCCCGGAGAAAATGAAAATGGCTGCCGGCAAGTGCATGCTGCACTCACAAGGCAACAAGCTTTGCATGTCTCAGCAGCAATTTCTTGCACCCTCTGACTAAGAAGCATCTGTTTGAAAGGCAAACAGGAGGAAAAAAGGGTCAGAAGCATTTTTTTTTATAGCAACAATTTCTACACTAAAAATGGTAACTTGATAAAAGCTTGAAGTGTTAAGTGCAGTGCTATGTTAATAACCAAATAATTCTGTCCAACCTGCAGCCAAAGGCCATCATTTACAGCTTTGCAAGGGAAACCTAACTCTTCAAGTTGCTTTCTAACATTCAGAAGCGCCTCAAATGACATATTGCAGTATATAAGAGAACCTCCTTCAAATATATTTACAAATGCTTCATGTTCATCCCCATGAATTCCATACTTTCCTTTGGAGTGAGCTTTAAGCCGTCTTCCACCCACCACCCGGCCACCCCATGGAAAAAGAGGCACACTGTATCTTCCCCAATCACTGGTTGCGAGGCCATTGGAGGAAGAATTTGACTCTTCCTCAGATGGCCCTTCAATAGTCATTCCAGTTGCTCCAGCACCGAGGGGCATCTCAGCATAAGAACATGGTGTTCTGATCCCATCTTTTGCAGACAACAAATTACTGATTGATGAAGACCCTTCCATGTTGCAAGCATATCTAGGTTCCATATTTGATGAACCAGTAAATAGTGTTGCTTGTGCCAGTTGATTAGAATCAGAATCATCATTGTTGAAGCATGCTACACTGTCTGCAAGCTCAACTCGCAGATTATGATCAATGGTGTCCTTTACATCACTTTTAATATTCAGACACCCTAGATCATTTCCCAGCCTATTACCATTGCTGCAATCAACTCCACTTTTTCCCTTAATATCATCAGAATCAGAATGAGTATTGGTTGCAGACTCTGAACCAGAACTTCCTTGCTCAGGATGCTCATCTTTCCAGCGAGCAGTTTTTGCCAGGAATGTGTGCAACGCCAATTCAAACCTTTTATAAAAACAAAGCAAGTGTTACGTGAATCATATGTTCAACCTGCTAACCACAAAATCTAACTATAGGCTCAGAAACTCCTTACCGTTTCTCTTCACTTGGTATCCACAGTTCATCAGAGGTCAGTAATGCATGTAATGTTTGAGAAGAAAGTTTTGGAAGCACCTGGAACAAGCAATAATACAAGAACCTGAATTTCCATCATAATTAGGAATAATTACCCCCCCTCTCCCATTTCCTTTTCTTAAAAGAATACAAATAAATGAAAATGGCATTATTCAACAAGGCTATCCTAAGTTTAAAAGTTAGATCAGTCAGAGGACATGGGAAAATATCTGAGTTATGGTATTAAAATACAAATGCGGGGAAAATTTTTTCAACCAATATTTAACGAACTACAAGGAAAGCTATCACCAAAATTAATTAAAACTCAACTTCATAGAGGCCTCATGTTATTAATCAGAAACAGCAAGCATAAGAGATATGCACTACTCCTTTCAAATGCTGTTTAAGCTAGCTTAACCTCCATATTGCATAAAAAACAAGTGCCCCAATCACCAGGTGCAACTATGTGAACCCATCTTACTCATTACCTCTTTCAACTCCATGCCACCACTTTGACAGAGGTAGCCCCAACAAGCATTTCTAACACGCTCCCCATGAATACCGTAATCTTGGTTTTCTGCAAATACCTAGTGCCCAATCATATGCCACCAATTATTAACCAAAATCATTCTACAGTACATCCATTTCACAAAGAGGTATACAAGCGTTTTGAACCTGATAAGCTAAGAAATTTGACGTCCACAGCTCAGATATAATGAAATCTGTACATATTGCACACAAGTCCTGCGTGCATATATAGAGTTGTCAATAGAAAACTTTTAACAAAACAAGTAGATAAAAGAGAAGTCTGACATTAAAATATTAGGAATTACGAATTTCGAAGATAAACTGTGACTTTAAGTCATTATATAAAAATGATACCTGGAGATCAAGAAAGGATGCGGCAGCAAGAACGCGAAATGCATTACTATCACTGAGCTTAGGGTGGTGTCCGTACAGATATGCCAAAGCCATAGTAATTGCCTCATCATTAACATTCTTATCATCAACAAGCAGGGTCACAATAGGAGCACTGGCTTCTTTCCAGGGACCATGAAGCATATTTCTGACAGACACATTAGACAATAACCAAAGATGTTTTTTCTTTTTCCAACAACAAATAAGGAACTTTAATTTAGTTATTACATTGTGTGCGAATTCATCATTAAATACATAAATATAATGGAGTAAAGAATTTTGGCATAGAACTATGTTCATATGCCAGAAGAGGAGTAACATTTATAGTGCTATGGTGATGCAGATAGTACGAAAAAAGTTATAGCATTAACGAAATTAAGTGACAGCGATCATTTGGCAAAAATAAACAAGTAAGAGGAGTTGACTCAATGGGTATGCAAAATTTTTATTAAAAAAACGAAAGGAAGGGGGAAGAACAACTTGGTGAAGGAAGTTGAGACCAAGGGCGTAAAACAAAAATCAAAATTTTAGTGGAAATTTATATTTGCCGTCACCTGAAGTAAGAACTCCGAGAAAGGATAAGGCGATGGAGGTGATAAGTGGAACCCATTGCATGGAGCACGATGTCGGAGAATGAGCCGGAATTGAAGCCTTCCATCTGGATATGGTCGCAAAGAGAAGTGAGGTTGCAATCGAGAGCTCGCAGTTCGGAGCTGCTCCGATCGTTGTCGGAAAGCTGGGAGGGGGGAATCGTCATCTCCATTTGTGGTGCATAGGATCGAGGTTTAGGGTATTGAGGGTCCATGCGCATGAAATGAACGCGAGAGGGAATTCCTGAGCCAAAATGTCAGAGAAGGCAACAGATCTAAGGCTTCATCATGAACAACCTTGTCCTTGATTCAAGTAAGAAAACAATAACACAACCTCGCACACTCACTTTGCTTCAGTTTGTTGTTTGTCACCACTCACCAACAAGTGCATAACCCCAGCCAGAAAACCATCGAAATAAAAACGGCGCGTTCAACTGCGAATAGTGGATCGCTGGAAGAAAAGGACACTGTATACTATTGGAAGAAACTTTGATCTGAGCATTTTTTTTTGTCATTCGTTTAATTACAATATCTTTCATACCATTAACTCAATCATATAAGTATAGTGAACAATAGGTTATACTTAAATTTTACTTTTTTGATACATGGTTATACTGAAAAATTTAATCTGATACATTTGTGTGTATGCAGACTTTGTTTTGTGGGAATACGTTTACACTTTTTGGATATGTTTAGCTTCCTTCCAATGGAGAGCTTATTTCTTTTTTTACCCATTTTGCTAATGTAAATGAAAGTTGTGTGAATTATTCAGGACAATTTTTTGAGACGGAAGTTCTGTTAATTTAACATTAGCCACTCGATAGCATCAAAATACTTTTAATCAATTGCTAGAACATTTTTTAATTATACAACCATCTCAATTTAAAAAAAAAATAACTTTATATAGTTTGAACATTAAAAAATACAATTCAGTTTGATTTTGTTATTGTTACTAATTATCTTAATCAGTAAATACTGTAAAAATTAATGAGTAGTAAGGGGTGTTAGAATTAACTTTTTTTTAAATGATTTTACTGAAACAATATGTGAAAGGATAAGGCTAGTGTTAAAATACTTTTTAATTGATTCTAGTACTTCTTTTTAATACAAATTGATTCCGGTAATTTACCAATCACCCCCTAAATCATGTGTTTTTAGTGTTGGCAAAAACAAAAAAATCATTGGCCCAAAAGCATTGGACACTTTCGGCCCCAAAAGCAAAGGCTCCAGGTGGCCCGGCCCGCCCAGTTGAGGGCATGACCGTACTGTCTCAAGAAATTTCGGACGTCGGACTGGTCCAATCCAATTAATTCTTAATTCTTATCCGTTGCCCATCATTCTCGCTTTTGAAATGTTACCGTTATGTGAAGGCATCAACGTCTCTTTCCCTTTTTCAAATACCGGCGTGATTTTCATACATCAAAGGCGAATGCTATTTGATTCCTCATCTGGCTCAACCAACCCCACAAGTTTTATAACGTGCTTCCGCTTTTGCTCTGTCGGCATCTCTGCTTCAGTCTTCATCTTCTATAGCCATGCCACTCAGACCAATTGATAACGCTCTTCCTACGACAACAGATGAGCGGCCTAGAAAGCAATCGAAAGTTGTTCTTCCAGCCACCAAACAATCTGAACGTTCTCTGAATGACGAAAATCAGATTCCGATGCAGCCATCCGGGGATGCTGCCATCGATTATATCTCCTCTGAGGATCTTAAACCTATATCCGACCCTGAAGCGAGGATTCAAGTAAGTTCTTGATTTGACTAGTCATCCGGGGACGCTGCCACTGATATCTCCACTTGACTTCTGACTTCTTAGTTCTTTGATGATCCAGGGTTTACTCGAAGATTTGGATTCGAAAAATTGGCTCAATGTCTGCGAGGCTCTGAACGATGTTAGGCGCTTCGCTTTGTACCACTCCTCTCTTCTATTCCCAGAATTGTAAGTAATCTGTTCAATCATTCACAATTTTTGGCAGCGCACGTTGTCCATTTTAGCGCAGGCTTGTGTATTTGGGTTTCCTGAAATATATGATATGAAATTGTGAAACAGGGGAAAAGTTACGTGGGTGGTGGCCAAGACAATGAAAAATCCTCGAAGTGCTCTGTGCAAAACCTCTATTATGGCTGCATCTGATATTTTCAAAACATTTGGTGATAAATTGCTGGATCCCTCCACCTCTGATGCATTTGATAACCTGGTGCGACTCACTTTCCTTTTCCATGATCTGACTTTCCGTTTATTGATATCGTTAATTAATGGAATTGCGGTTAACTGAGGTGTCGAATCTTAACAGCTACTGCAGTTGCTGCTAAAAGCGTCTCAGGACAAACGGTTTGTATGTGAAGAAGCTGACAAGGCTTTGGCCTCAATGGTGGCTTCAATAGCCCCTCTTCCTCTGCTTGTAAAACTGCAGACATATGTTAGCCATAGAAACCTCAGGGTCAGGGCTAAGGCCGCTATATCTCTCTCCAATAGCATCTCCAAAATGGTAAATTGAACTGAATTTGTTGCTACCTTGTGGGATTATTATATTATTAGACAGTGCAGTTATTGATGTTGAAAGTACGTGGTACAGGGGGTTGAAGAGATGAAGGAATTTGGGTTGGGAGAGATGATTAAAGTGGCGGCCGATCTGCTGAACGATAGGCTGCCGGAGGCTAGAGAAGCGGCAAGAAGCATTGCAACTTCCATGTACGGGGCACTTACCAAGAACGAGGAACAGAAGCTGGAGGCGTGGCAGAACTTTTGCCAGTCAAAACTACCACCCATTCATGCTCTGTCACTGTTCAAGACAATTAATCCTTAGAGGATTCCAAGGATAGTAGACTTGTAGTTTATAGTCATATTCACAGCATCAGCCAGAAGCTTGGTCTCATGATTCCGCATGAGGCCTCTATTTGTTTTAGTCTCCTATTGTAAATTTAATTTCCCCTCCCGGGATGTTCAATGATGTTTTCATATTTCTCCGTCTCACAGACACAGACGTGGTAGTCGCCGATTTTACTTGGTGTTGCTGGGCCTACAAACCAATTAAGCCCGCATATTAGCTGCGGAGCCTGGCTTGAATGAATCCCTTGAAACTTCATGGGTATTTTCCTCATGGGTGAAGAACAAACTTGTGTTGATAAGAAAATTCTCACTTTAAATATGATTGAGCTTGAGAATGGAGTGTGTAGGTTAAGAGGGGGGGGGGGAATTCATAAATAGGGTCCACTTACATGCATCGGCTCGTTAATTTTCTGCTTAAGAGTATGCGCAATTGATTTGTAGTGATAAGCCTCACATTAAGGAGAATTTAACTTAATAAAAGATACAGTCTAAAAGGACACAAACTCAAAGTTTGAGATTGGTGGTGGGGTTCATTTATACGCATTAAAGTGCAAATTGACATTTGAGTTGGATAGAATTACGTTTAGCAAGAGGTATTTAAGTTATAAAAAACTCTTTCAATCTAAAACTTTTGAGCTAACATGTGTGTGGAGCTCACTTGTACGCTTTCACCCTCCATTTTCATGCTCATGAGCATGAGATGGGTTCGATTGCTCAATTTTCAATTTCAAAAGGCTACCACTTATATTCCTTTTTTTTTTTTTTTGCCAAAGACTAGAATATAGATTCCTTTTCATGATAAAAGGTACTAACTCTTTTTATGATGGGTCTTTTTATAAATTTCCTTGATGGTAATTGGTTTGTTAGTAACTAACTCTTGCCCAATCGAAGTATCTAATCGAGAGTCGAAACCCCAAGCAATTTTGCAAGTTTGGGAAGATAATAATGAAATCCTAAATAATGCATTAATTAAGTCTTTTTATTAATCATTTTGTCAGCTTGTCAACGTTAAATTTTTTTCTCATACACACCCCGTGCTAAAATTAGGGTAAATGTCCAAATTCATCCTAGAAGTTTCTATTCAGCAGCATTTGATATTCGGAAAATTTTTTTGCTTAATTTTCCCTGAAAGTTTGCAAAACGTATTAGTTTTGCCATAACCATTATTCAACATTAAATTTGACCGTTAACTGACATATGTCACTCCATATTTAGTGCCACATGGCGATAAGAGGTTTATTAGAGCGCCATGTGTCAAATAACGGTAAAAGTTAACGTTGACTAACTGTCAGAGTAAAATTGATACATTTTGGAAACTTCTGAGGCAACATTGAGTAAAAAAACTTCTAAATACTTAACGCTCATGAGTGGAAACTTCCAGTGTTAATTTGGACCTTTACCCTTAAAATTAATATGAGGATGAAATTTAGTATAATGAATTAATTAATAAGGATGAAATTATGAAATATATGAGGATGAAATTTAGTGTAGTGAATTAATAAGGATGATATTACGAAATATATGAATGTAAAACATATTGCCCTAACTTTAATGTAAAACTCGAGTTTTAGTTGAAAATTTTAGCAGAAACTAAACATCAGCCATTGACAAGTTAAAGCAACAAGATTGATAGATCCATTATTCACCATGAACAAGTTTAGCTACAAGGACTGACAAGTCCATTACCCACCGTTGACAAATTGAGCAGTAGGGATTGATAAGTCAAATATTCACCATTGACAAGTCCAATAACCATCATTGATAGGTTTAACAATTGAAATTGACAAGTATATTACTCACAATTGACAAGTTCAACAGCTATAATTAATAAGTCTTTTACCCACTATTGATAAGTTGAGCAACTAGAATTAACAAGTTTTGGCAAGTTGAGCAGTAAGTTGACAACCCTATTACCTTCCATTGACAAGTTTAGTAGTGGCATTGAGATATTTGAGGAATCATTGATGACTCGTCTGTAATGAAGTATTTGAGTATTTCATATTTCAGTAGTTCTTATGGTTTTTATATCTTTATAGACAAACAATGTACTGGCATATTTATTGTTAATGAATAATTTATAATTATTGACATGCCATGGGTCATTCATTAACAAGTCTATTACTCTTCATTAACAAGTTTAGTAGCAGGCATCGACAAGTTCACATTCGTTCAATAAAATATTTTAGTAGGAACCATTGACAACTCCATTATCCTACATTGACAAGTGTAGTAGCATGCATTAACAAATTTCCACACTATCAATTCACTACTGTTAATATTCTAATATAACGTTATAATATAATTTGATTTCAATTTACATATGCTCATATAATACATTGTAATTATAAATATATCAAGTAATACAGATTTTCATGAATCATGAGTGAATGAATGTTAAAAGTTGAGTGCAAGAATATAAGAAAAATACATATTTTCATTCTCATAAGGTTTCATTACATCGTGTTTGATCACAACAAACAAAATCAGCCTAACCACAAACAACCACAAATCTAAATTAAATGAATCTTCATTTTTCTCTTCAATCCTTGCATTATCTTCTATTGTCCTTTCAGAGCATTTTCTCAATCTTCTATAGCCTCTATCTTCCATTTTATATCCTTGTTTTGCTCTTCCAAAAAGATGACTAAAATTTGAGTGAGTGTAGGATGTAAGAATGAGAATTATAAAGCTATCTAAAAAATTGCTTTCAACCCCAATCTCTCTCATGTACATTGAGCTGGTTCTATGCTTTTGCATTAAAGGAAAGTAGCCACATGTGTGTTAAATCACTATTGAGAGGATTAAAAGGGAGACACAAGCAACTAAATGCCTTATCTACATTGATAGATGATTACTACAGAAAATGATGTGCCTATCTAAATGCCTTATTTACATTGATGGATACTGAACTTGTCAATCTATACTGCTTAACTTGTCTCTGTTAAACTTTAAGCTAAATCTCAAGTTTTGCATTAGAGTTAAGGTAATATGTCATTACTTCTTAAGCTCTCATGGTGACTCCTACCGTAGTGATGGCAACAATGACAAGGTACTCCTTAGGTTCTCAAGGTGTGTTCTGACAACGATGGTGTGTTTTCAGGGAAGGGTAGTCTTCAACGATGGCAATCGCAAATGGTGACATCATGGCTCACAACCATGGTGTGTTCACAGGGCGATAGCGATGACGGCTCCTCACGGTGATGGTGATTGATGTTTCGAGTTAGTGATTGCTCCTCATGCGATGGATAACGAGTTCGCAAGTTGCTCCTTGGTCTTCTCTTCAATGCTTTCAAAATGAGGCTAAAAAAGACAAAATTCCATTTTACAATTGGTTTTCATTATAGATACAATGGTAATTGCACATTTAAATCTGTATTATAATGAGATTCCAAGGAATTCTTCAGTAAGAATCCCAAATTCAAGAGACTTTTTTGATATTTCTTACCTTCATGAGATTCCGCTATGATTGTCCCTTAGTTTTATACAAGAAAATAGGTTTTAAAAAGAAGTAAACGGCAGAGTCTAAATCCAAAATATTAAATCAGGGCACCCAATGAATCCCAAAATCCAAAAATTGAAATTTACGCTTCCATCTTCTACGGCTGTCTCTTCTTGTTGGCATCAACCTACAACGGCGCCTTGCCATCCCCTCGTGCCTTCAAAAACTCACCTCTCTCTTTCCGTACCGTCCTTTTCAGGTACTCTTCCTATCCACACTCCTCTTACTCTTGATGATTTTGAATTCAATGCTTCCAGCAATGGTACTTACATATGTAATGGGTCTGAGTCCGAGGGCTTTGTGAGTAGCGACTTGTTTGAAATGGCCTCGACAAGGCCTTTAATTGTTGATCCAGAAGCTTACCCGACAGGTAATGTTGGCGAAGAGGAAGAAGGGTGTGCTGTGTTGGATACGAGCTTGCGGGCTATGCCCTTTGCCCAGTTGTCTAAGTTATGATTATTACGATGAGGAGGAATTGCCGTATGAAACGGAAGGTGATGAAAATTTTAATGCTGTGAGGGTGCCAGGCATTGATATACCAGAGAATTTTGTTGATTTGCACAGAATTAAGGCAACAGATGTGGATACTAAAGAGCTTGAAACTTCAATGCGGAGGGATTCTTCAACTGTTAACCAAGCCTTTATCACAAAGGGGTTGACAGCTGCGAATTATATCGCTTCTGATAATTTTATTGAACAGCTAAGCATTGATATAACCGAGACCTTTGTTGGCGTTCCCAAAATTAAGGTAGTGAATGCTAAGGAAGAAGAGCTTGAAACTCTGATGTCAAGAACTGTTCAACAATCTTTTGTGCAAATGAGTTCCACTTGCCAATTATAGGAGTTCTGTCAATCTTATTGAATACGATGATTTTAACTTGCCTGAAACCTTTACTTGTTTGCCCAAAATTAAGGTATTGACTTCTGAAGAATAGGAACTGGAAACATTGATGTTAAGGGATTTTTCAATTGTTGACCAACCCTATAATGCGGATTTGACATTTGTTGATCACTTGAGCTCTAATAATTTTATTGAAGATGAAATCGGACATGAGAGTTTCATGGTAGATAAGAGGTTGGTTGAGGTAGAACACAAGCAGACTCCTAACAAAGTTCTAGAAGATGGAGTAGCTCAAAAAGAATATTCAATTACGACTGATATGTGGATTATATTACAGGATTCACAAACTAGTTTGAATATCGGGCAACTTGGCGAAGTAAATGTAGCATCAGATGGGCTAGAGAATGAAGACGACTTTAAACTTCGTGACACGCATGGACTGGAAGGAGACACCATAAATATTTTAGAGGTTGGTGCAGTAAGAATGAAATCCATAGCACAGAGAAAGTTGGAGGTGGAAGCCAAAGAGGCAACTAAAATGGGGGAAGGAGTTTCAATTATGATTGGGGACTTCAACTCATTAAATTCCAATATTGAGGATCCTAAGAAAAGTGAAAGGTTGAAAGCGAATACTTCTGCCCATTTTCTGCAAGAAAAGAACCCTCAAACACAACTTGAACTAGTTTCAGTTGCCAAAAGTATTGAATGTACAGGAAGTGAATCTTTCCCCCTAACTCAAGAAGCTGCAGCTAATGGTAATCAAGGATTCAATCTTGACATAAAAAGTGAGAATGAGTAGCTGAAAAGC
The DNA here is from genome assembly GCA_006871305.1 of Vachellia collinsii. Lineage (NCBI taxonomy): Eukaryota > Viridiplantae > Streptophyta > Magnoliopsida > Fabales > Fabaceae > Vachellia > Vachellia collinsii. Next base: position 75,117 of record QFDD01000075.1, on the reverse strand, counting down.
ATATACAAATCTATAATAAACTCAAAAATCAGTTTGAATGATGCTTCTGCCAGTTTTGAATTCAGTGACAATGATGCTTGCGAAGGTAAGAATATTTCTACTAATGAGTCAGCTAAATTTTCAGAGCTAGAACTAATTCAACAGACAGTATATTTGGAAAATGATTTGGAAGATAAACTGTTTAGTGATTGCCATTCACATGGCCATGCGGAAAGAGGTACCAATTTGTGGGAGAATGTAAGAAGAGAGCCTACTGTTGACTTAAGCACAATAAGCCAGGAAGTAGAGAGAGCTGGTTCTGCTCTAGTTGGAGATGCAGAAGGCTTGATTTCAGCTGGCCATGAGCAGTTCATCGAACACATTTCAGCTCTCTCTGTTCCTTTGGGTTCAGAGGATTCTTCCTCTGATAAAAACTATCAATAAGAGCAGCCAGGCCAAAGTTCATACAAGAGATTAAACTTGCTGAAATATGACGAATACTCCCTGTATGCAATTAATAGTGGTGAGTTAAATTTCAGCAGACTCACAATCACCTCTGCGGATGAATCTAGTCTTATCACTATGAAAGATCTTCCTTACTACATTTTGAACGCCAGAATGGATCCAAGCACAATGTAAATGATAAAGAAAAGGAAAAGGTTAAGAAGATACAAGCCGTAAGTGGGAAGTTCCTGAGGCTTGTCCAACGAACCAATGTATCTTCCAAAGATCCCTTTGTTTCAAAAATTCTTTCTACTCAGGATTTTGTCATTGAATCGGCTAAAATTCTGGCTAAGGAGCTTGAAGAAAAACATGATGATGATTTAGACTTTTCTTTGAACATTCTAGTTGTTGGGAGAAGCGGAGTGGGAAAGAGTGCAACCATCAATTATATTTTTGGTGAGACAAAGGTCATGACAAGTGCATTCAAACCTGCCACAACGTCTCTAAATGAGGTTAATGGTACTATACGAGGAATCAAGATCGGAATCCTTGACACACCTGGTCTTAGGCCTCCGATGAAGGAGCAAGCGTTCAATCGAAAGATATTGACATCTATAAAGAGGTATATGAAAAAACTTCCCTTTAGACGTCATTCTCTATGTTGATCGAGTAGATTCCCAAACCTGGGATTTCAAGGATTTTCCATTATTAAAATCCATCACAATTTCTCTCAATAAATCAATTTGGCAGCTTGCCATTCTTACTCTGACCCATGCTGCTTCTCCTCCCTGGGATGATCCATCAGGATTCCCCTTAACCTATGAGGCATTCGTTGCTCAAAAAGCAAATATTCTCCAACAATTGATTAGCCAAGCAGCTGGTGACATTTGCCCAGAAAATTGAAGTTTCATGTGTACGGTTTCCCTCGTTGAGAATCATCCATTATGTGGAAAGAATAAAGATGGGGAATGTTTGCTGGCGAATGGACTTCAATGGAGAAGCCAACTATTAGCTTTGTGTATATCGCTGAAGATCCTCTATCAAGTGTCTTCTACGGCTGGACCTCAAACACTTCTTGGTCAGTGGAGGCATTTTTTCTTTCAGAACAAAAACCATTCCTCATAGCTGAGCTATCCATTGTCTTCTCTGATGCAGTTTCGTCCTGAACCAATATTCGCTGCCAGTTGGAGACGATTCAGACGTTCTTTTGGGGAAACGTACATGGCTAGGATCAAATGATCAATACTAGAATGCATGTAACCCACTTTCCACTTTTCGAACTATTATCAGCTTAAAGGAAAAGCTAATTTTGCAGAATACATATCTATATATATAGAGAGGGAGAGGCAGTAATACGATTTTGAAATAGTTAGGGTTAAGTCTTTCTAACCCGTCTAAGAACCTAACTCTCTTTCATGATTTATGGAAATCTTCGCTGTCTTGCACCTTCATTCCTTTGAGCGTAGAAAATTTTTAATGCAGAAATCTTCGAAAAGGTTTTTAGGTTTCAAGTTTTTCCTTATTAAAAAAAATATTTTAAGCTTGCACCAAAAAAAATTATTTCAAGTTGTCATTGATGTTCCGGGTTTAGTTTTTTCTGTTCTCAAAATGCGAACAAGAAACCAAAATAAAGAATAAATTCGTTATCTTTTCACGTCTTGTTAGTTGTTAGTGCCCGAAATTGGCTAAGCATGGAAAGGTTAATGTTTGCCATTTATTTTGTTCTTTGGAGTAGGCAATGGCAAGAGAGAAAAATGGTGGGAGGGAGACACTGCTCTGGAGGGAGGATAAACTCTCAATTGAGGGAAAATCACCCATCTGCATCAGTTTGACTTCCCAAAAGAAGATCCTTTCATCTTTCAATAAAATTTTAGTTCATAAAATTGTTCAATCTAATTCTTATAGGAGGAGAAAAACCCAATCCCAATTTCAACAACAAATACTTTCCCCAATCAAAAAGGAAAAGAAGTGGAAAATAAACATGCACTTTTTCGTTCTAATTTTTATTTTAATTTTGGAACTTGGGGCTGAAAATAGGTTCAATTTTAACTTAAAAAATTGTTGGATAAATTGTCGGATTAAATTAGTGAAGTTTTAGGTGAAATTAATGAAGCTCTCTAGCTTTGTATTAAAAAAAAAAAAAAGAAGGTCTCTGGCCAATCCATACAAGACTAGAATTCTCAATTCGCTCCTCTACCCTCTCTCCACTTCCCCTCCTCTACCTCGTTTGATTCGTTGCAAGTAAACTATCATTTTCAGAAATACAATTAGGCATTGTTTGGTTGAGGGTTTTTGGAGGAGAGGTTAGGGTAGGTTAGGGGAATAATAGATATAAATGTGTTTGGTTGGAAAAATGAGGGGGAGGTGAGGTATCAAATTTTGTCTTTTTCCTCACCCTCCCCTCCTCTCTCCTAACCTCCAAAATTGGGGTTTTTTGGAGGGGTGAGAAAGTTGATGTGTAAACCTGACTAAAATATCCTTGTTAATTTTGTAATATTCCATCACTGTCATTTTTCATTAAAAACCCTTTCTCCCTTTTCTTCTACAATCCTCACACGCACAGTTGATTTCTCTTCTTCCGTTTCCTCTACTTCGTCTGCCGCCGCATTGTTCAAGCCAGTCAGGTATGTTCGCCTTTTCATTATTTTGCTGGGGTTGTGTGCTTTATTTTGCTTTCTCCTTCGAATCATTCTCCTGCATTCCCCCTTCCAGCTGCGTGCTTTGTTTCTACTGCGTTCCCCCTTCGCAACTGCAACACAAATAAATTTCAAAGAGCAGATTGCGTTCCCTCTCGTTCTCTTGTTTCTTTTGCCTCGTTAGAATATCTGGGCTGCCAAGTGAACTTTTCCTTTATTAAGACACGACACACCCACTTCATTGAAGGCATCCCAACAAACCACGAAATAAGGATCCCTTCTTTAATAAGATATTTCCCCTACCCTCACCTCCCTTTGAACCAAACAACAATTATTAAGATATTTCCCCTCACCTCACCTCCCTTTGAACCAAACAAAGCTTATAACCTCCCCTCACTTAACCTCACATACCTTTAATTAACCCCACCTCCTCTCTTCTACTTTGAACCAAACAAACCCTTAGAGCGAGACTTGTTTGTCTTACCTCTTAACACGTTATTGGTCATGGTCATGATATTTTCGTCCTACATACCACAGATCTTTTATCCTAGGCTATGTCAAACATAATTATAACTAGTTATTCGTAGGGGATCAAAACAATATACATATATATATATATATTACAAAATGCTCTGCCATTAACATGACTGGTCAGTGGTCACTCAATTTAATACATTTGGCCATGTGCTTTGCTGCAGCATAACAGCCACTCCATGTGGTTATGTTCAGGAATTACCCAAAGCCTGCTCTGTCCATTGCTTAACTGGGAAAAATACCAACTACAAATGATGTTCCATTCAATTTGCGCAATAAAACTACTAAACTAGATAACGAGGTTGTAGGTCAAACAATTTGAGATTAACAACAACACATGGCGCATTGTGCTGTTTCAGTTTACACTCCACAACTGTTCTGAATTATCTCAAGATTATATGATATCATCCCTTCGTATGCTGTTCGCCCCCAGGTGACGATAATGGCCGCAGATTCAAATCCAATGCCTCCCCTCGCAAGATCTCTAAATACGTGATTTAGCACGACAAATTTAAATCTGGTCAACATCACTACATGGTTTTTCCCTGCCTATACATAAACAGCTCTGGCAGGATTCCAGGATCAATAAAATGATTAAAATCCATATAAATACGGTTCTCTTCAACCCAGTTTCCATATCTGTATCGTCTTCTACGACGCTGTCTAATTGTTCAGACATCATTGCTCTTGGGAAAGGGCGTCTAATCGTTCAAACATCAAACAGCCTCAGGAGGGCATAATTTTGAACCAGAAGAACTCATTGGAGTTTCTATCACATTTATATCAAGTACGAGCAAAATACAAACGGCAATCAACAAATAAAGGAGTTTACAAAATATAAAAGTGGCTATGATGCAATTATTCCTTCCAAATATACAGCAGACTGACTGCCCGACAGCATAAAGATGGCTATTGAATTCGAATACAAGATAGACACAGATGACGAGGGTATTTGTTCTTTTCAAAAATCAATATCACTCAACATGCTAAAACAATGTTTGGTAAAAAGAAAATAAATAGAGATTACAATTTTCAACACTACCGTAAGTGATCCAACATGTTACATAATGAAATCTATTATACTTGATTGCAAATTAAACAGAGTATATCAGCTAGCAGACGGTGGGAAGCAATACTTGTTCTTGAAGCTGGCAATATCTCTTCGGAAACTATCAAGAAGAAGTGGGCAACTTGATAGCTTTGAAAGATGGATGCAGCAATCCGAGCTCATCCTTCACATCGAGTGGATTGCTGGTCTCATTTCTCACTCTCTTTACTTTTCGACTACCGAGTGACTTGTGGGTGAAGCCATACATTTGCAAAATCTGGTTGTCTCCAAAATTGTAGGCTCTGTCCATCTGTCTCAAGCACCTCTCAACCGGGTAATCCCCAAATTTTCCGCAGGGCTTGCAACCCACAAAGTGAGTCACAAGAGGCCACCGATGATCACCAAGACCTGGATGGTAGTTCTCAATCATTTCTTCATACCGATCAACCAGAATACCCCAATATCCGTGCAAATAATAATGATTCTCAAGGTAAACCTTGCCACCCCATTTGTCCCTCTGCTTCGCTAATATATAAACCATGGCAGATTGGTCATCAGCTTCAAACACAGGCCGATTCTTCAGCTCCCTAGTGAGGACTTTCCCAGCTTCGTCTCTAATTTTCCCTTTAGGACCCATGGGCGCCCAGGTATCAAGAATGTCCAGCGACCACTGACAATTCCTCAGCAGGAAACTCCCAGTGTTCAGGCCGATCCAATTCTTCTCATCGTACACCATTTCATTCCAACCGTGCATCACAAAGTTGTGATCCCTGTAGCGTTCCCACGGCACCTCAAACGCCATATCAGTGAACATTGCGTCGCTGTCCATCCACCATAGAAACTCAATCTCCGGATGAGACAACAACAGCTTCCGAATCAATGGGAGCTTAGCCCAGAATCCAGCCATTTCTGCGTCGAGGAGAGCCATATTGTAGAAAACCTCAATCCCGTGCAGCCTGCAATAATCAATCTTGTTCTTGATTGACTTCAACAGATAATGATCGCCCACCGGATTCTCGCACGGCTTGGGCGAAGACCCAGTAACCAGAAGCACCCTGGGCTTATTGGGTCCGATAAAATTCGGGTAATCCGGATTGTTTCTCAACCACTCAGCACGCTGTTCGTCCCAGTCAGAAATCTTGGGGCCAAGACTGTAAGGTGTATGTGGATCACGCTTCTCGTCATCGCCTCCCTCGTCGACCAGAATCTTGGATATATCGAAGGTAGCGTAGTTGTTGGATTGCGAAGAGCCAGAGTTGTCGGGTTGAGCTTCCTCGAGGACGCGATGTGGCTCAACGCGGCGGCCACGCGAGTACAAATGGTCACGGATCTCGTTGAAGTCCTGCTCGGGGGTACCAAACTTGCCGGCGCCAATGGTGCCACGCAGGACGACGACGGTGAGGAAGAGGCAGAGGAAGGAAACGGTGCCGTGGCGGCACGCCCTCTGGATCTGACGGAGTCGGCGATGTCCGAGACACCGTTCCAGCATTATTGAGTCGACTCGGCCGAGACGAACAGCCGACACAAACCCTCTTGTTCCAGCTCTGAGGAGAAAAAGGGATGAGGAGTGATTGTGATTATTTGGCAGCTTCTTATGTCCAAATGTTAATGTCAAGAAACGAAGGCGGACGCGGGGATGGGACGGGATGGGACGATCGTAAATATGATGAAAATTGTGGTTATTTCCGATAAGGGGTAGTCGGTGGATCTCAAAGACCCACAGATTCAGATCAAGCCCAAAGGAAATGAGCACGTAATGTTTCCACAGTGCGTATTGTATCATATATTTATCACTCTATCGATACAATACTACTGTTACATATCCCTTCTTTGATTTTCTTTTTGTTGGTGAGATCAACATCCTTCCTTACCCTCTCAAAAGGGTATTATTTGAACGCGTTGTGATTCGAACCTACCCCCCCGTGGGCCGCGTTAACGCAGGTGGAACTATTTATATTTAACGCGTATTTTTAAGAATTATAATTACATTATTTGCATGTTGAGTGGAAAATTAAAAGAAAGCATTTTTCTACCCGAAAAGAGCCGTTCACGTGGACCGTGGGCAGTAGAGTAACGGTGGGTTAGGATTTAAGTTATATGTATAATATTGATTTTGATTTTGATTGACATGGATGATTTTAGATTTGATCTACGTTCACAAGTTTCAGTTCTCCCTCCCCCTGTGTTTTGTTTTGAAGTTAAGAGCTTGTTGCTTTAGAATAATGAGGATGATATATAAAGTCTTTCTCTTTCTCCTAAAAATCTTTAAAGCCATTTTGTTATGGATATCCAGCAGTTATCACTCCTTATTTGGACCCCAGGCTTTAGAGATTTGGACAAGAAGGAGACACTTTTATCTAAGATTGCAAGACTTGACAGCTTCATCACGTGTTATTAAAAGGGATATTGCTGATATGCTCCTGCTATTTCTCTCCTTCAAAAATAGCCTGTATGAAAATGATAAGCAGCATTTATCCTTCCAGTATAACTTTCCTTTCATAAACAGCAGCTGTGCTTTATGCATGGCTAGCCTGGGTAGATTTGGAAGGAGGCGATTCAGGTGAGAGAAACGAAAAGGAACTAATTCTGCGACTTTTGCCTTTTGTTTTCAGCTTGTTGCCAATTGGCCGGATGCTTGGTAACCAAGTGATTCTCACCCACAGAAAGTGTTAGCCGTCCATCCACTGTTCCTTTCCGGCCTTCGGTGCCTCCAGAATGGGAAGTATGTGCTTCTTGTTCAGGCAAATGCCAATATCATTTTCTCTCCGCCTCAACCTGTCGTAGAATCCTACACCAGTCAGCTCGGCCATGGACTTTGGCTCTTCAATTATTAAACACACACACACACCCCCATCTAATAAAATAAACCCACGTAGAGACATGCGTTGATAGCGTTTCGTTAAATTTTCTCCGGATAAAAAACATAGCTTTGCAGGCGTGCAGCCAATACTAAGCAGTATTGCTTTATCCATATCTATATTTATCGTACCGTTTAATAAAAATATTCTAAATATACTTTATGAAAAAAATGATTATAAGAAATTTATGTGATATATTATTAACAATAAAATATGATTATTTTTATTAGTTCGAATGTGGATGATATAATATTCTTACAGTGTGTAAGCATTTTTCTTACAGTGTCGTCTAAAATTAATTGATATTGGAATAAGTAGCCAATATTTGTTGGCTAAACTTCTTATGCGCCATTATGACGATCTTCGACAGCTTGGTAAAGATTCTGGTGAGACGATGGGGACATCTTCTTGTTATATTTTTTTTTATTTTAAAGACGTTTCCCTCGTAATGTATATGAAATTCCTTTTTTACAGGCTTGAATAAAATATGTTATTGATAATCACAACTATATAATATTCAAATTATTTATAACACTACAAACATAAAACATTTAATTTAAATATCATTTTTAAATGAATGAATTTATTAACATAATAAACAATTATGAATTATCTAAATATATTTTTAAAAAATCAATTTATGGAGTGATATTTAAATAATCTGAAAGCACTGGCTCTTTAAAAATTTTATCATATTTATATACATTTTATAATGAAAAATATGAAAAAGAAGCATTTTTTTTTTTAAAAGAGGGGGTTGGTGCTACGGGCTTTGGTTGAGCGGGCTCTGGCTCGATGAGCCCGTTCTCAAACGGGTCTCGTTGTTTAAATCAGAACCCACCATTTTTGCGGGTTGGACCCATCCCAAACTAAGAAACTAGGTTTTCGTCATATATGATTCATTTAGCTTCAAGGCTGACTACCTCTAACCGGCACGCTGTTTTCTTGGTCGCCTCTGGTACACAGCCCTCCCTCTGGAACTTCGGATGCTTAATCATTGCTTTATTTTACCTTGCTTTCTGCGTTGTATTGATGTCTCCCTTATCGGCTTCTGAGTTTCCTCTTGTTGGAGGCAACGATGCGTTACAGTTATCGAACTTCTAATACCTTTCTTTCTTTCTTTCTTTCAAGAAAGTAATACATTCTGGGCTTTCGAAATATTCAGCCAAATTAGCTAGCGAGATTATATCACAATAATACTGTGTATTCTAGATCTGTTTGAACATTACGGACGTAATAAGTTCTCTTTTTGGACTCTAATGCGATGTAGGCGTCTGAACTGCCCTTTTTTTGGCCCACCGTTTGAACTGCTTCATGCTTTATTTGTTTCGCGTCTATCCATGTCTGAGTTGTATAAAAATGAAATGAAATTCCCCATCTTACGTAGGCCATAATTGACGTTTCAAATTTTTATATTCATTATGCTTAGATATCTACAGATAGATCTGCAGTTAATTGGAAAACTAAGTTTTTACGTGCCAAATACCGTTGTTTCGAAATTATACGTCAAAATTTCTCTTTTAATCGTGTTTTTTTAATTTGCGAAAGGCATAATCCTTTAACACTTTACACCTTCGTTTTATTCTATCTTGAGTCAGGTTCCTTGATCTTCAACGAAGAATCGTTTATACACTTCAACAAAAAAGATGCAGAACGAGGAGGGACAGATTACTGAGCTTTACATTCCAAGGAAATGGTATGTCTTTCCATTTTCTCAATTATCTTGAAATTTGTGGTTATGTTGATTGTTTGATCTCCGTGGGTTTCGAACTAATTGGTAATTTTGTTCAGCTCCGCAACAAATAGACTTATAACTGCAAAGGACCATGCGTCCGTGCAGATTAACATTGGGCATCTGGACGAGAATGGTATCTACAATGGTCATTTCTCCACATTTGCCATGTGTGGTTTCATTCGTGCCCAGGTATCTGATCAGTTTTGCAATATGTTCTGGAATTGTATAATGGTTGATTATAATCAGAATTTTTGCCCTACTAGTGAACATATGGCTGTTTTGTTAAGCAATTGTTGGAGTGTTGGCAGCTTGGCAATGTGGATTTGTCTGCCTATGGCAACTGAAGATTGCCTTATAGCCCTATGCCCCTCAAGTTGTAGTTTTTGGTTTATGTTTTTTGTATTTGAACTCCATCTATCTCTTTCTTCTGTCTTTTCAATTAAGTGAAGATAAAATTCTATGATGTACTGGTGATCTGGTTTCATTTATGTGAAAGTTTGGAAATTTTAGGCTGTTAGGACATTCTGATTACCTGATCTTTGTCAATAAAAGTAGTGAATCATTGACTGCACTTTGAGATCCTTTTCATGGGTTCAGAAATAAGGAAGTAGTGTTGGTGCTCTTCTTGTGCCAGTGTGGTGAACTTAATGCTTTTGATATACTTGGTAGTGCAGAAGGTTTGTGTGCAGAATATATGGTTATATGGTATGTTGTGTATTTGCTTACAGGGGGACGCTGATAGTGCATTAGATCGTCTGTGGCAGAAGAAGAAAGTCGAAGTCAAGCAACAGTAGAAGAGGATGATCAATTTTCTTTGAAGTTTTGTTGCAAGTCATATTCGAGAATTATATTAAGTTTTTGTTAGTTTAATTATGAATGTTGCTATTCCTGATTTGCTTTCTCAGCGGTACCGACTATATGTCCTTTCTTTCTGATTAATCCGATGCCTTTGAAAGTGATTGGATTACTGATTGGTTTCCTCCTTCTGGTGGTGTAGCCTTATGTTACAATTGTACGTTTGGTTATGGTATGGATGCTTGGATAGCATTAAGCTAAAAACAATGATTGAACTGATAATTTAAATCATGTGATAATGGGTTTCAATGGACTTCTTGATTATGTACCATTTGCATGTTTGATTTCTTGTTGAAGACTACCGTAACCAAATCTTTCATGGTTTTGATGGTTTTCGTGGACGAAAAATATAAGACCAAATATCTTCTGCGTTCAAGTAATACACAATCTGATAAGTTGCAACCACAAATGTCATCGAACACCACATTCAAAGCTGTGTTCCACATTCTCACGTGACAACAAGCAGATTTTGAATTTAGTAGTTCCATGAAACATCCTCATGGAAAAAATGAAAAGAAAAAGGGGCATAAATCTATTAAAAATTATGGGGGAAAAGAATAAGGTAGCAAATCACAAAACAAACATAAGCTAGGGACACGTAGCAAATCACAAAACAAACTAACTTATGCACGTAGTAAATCACAAAACAAATTTAGTTCGTAATCCCCTATACAATATTCACATGAGATATCAATACCATCGTCTTCTTCCTCATTTAATGGAGGCCATCCTCTTGAAACATTCTGCAATCTGCGACTGTTATGAAATGTATGGAATTGGCACAAGGGTCCGCGAATTCGAACCAGACGATTTCTCACCCACATGCTCCAAATAAAACTCTTCACCCTCTTTCTACTTCTTTTAATACACTTGGACATTCTCAAGAAACGTAGAAGTTGAAGTCCCTGTTTTCTCTGCTCTTCATCATCGGAGCATATCAGAATCATACCATATATATACTTTGCATCTTTATGACCTTTTTGGGAAGCCTTTCTTAAACTCTCAAGACCCGACTTCACCTTTAAAGAGCTGAAGTATTCTACCATTCCGTCTCTGTATAAACTCTCTGAATTGCCACTTTCCTTGCAACGTTTCAAGAACGAAAATTCTTTGTCAGTAATAAACCATGGAATTACCGGAAACTTCTCCAGAGATACATGTTCATATACATAATCATCGTCCGCGGCATGAAGGAATTCTCTACAGCATACTTTAGCCTTGTACAGGTCAGAAACCGAACCAGAGGCAACCCTCGCTAAAACTTCCATTAACAAATCATTTGGAAGAACCTTAATCGTAGAGGATGACCGCCGAGTTCGTTTTCTATTGCATGCCTTCCTTACTCTTAAATTAGCCATTGATGAAAGATTTCAAGGTTTAAATTTTCTACAACTTTCTTCTGCTTTGGAGAATAGGTTCAAACTTCTAAAGGAGGAGTTTCCCTAAGAATTGGCATAAAACTTCTCTTACGCTTCTTTCTCTTATTATATATAGCCATCTTATACGGGAAATGGGTGGTTTGGCGGTTTGACACGGTCAAAGTCAACGACGTTTTACAGAAATTAACTGGGGTTCGCTCCACGGTTTGCAAGTTACTTTATGGTTCAGAAGAACGCGGTATCCTTTGTCGACAGCCGCCAAGCACTAGTAAAGAAATAATATCACTGAATACCGACCGATCTGGTGCTCGGCTCCCCATTCGGCGAACGGCTATGGATTTGAGTTCGACTAAGCTCGACTATTACGATGACATGTGGAGGCTCCAATCTTCTGCCACACTTCTTTCCCACGTCAAGGTTTCCATTACTGCTCCTTTGTTGTATTGGAAATGCATCAAAGATTACTTTTTTGTTTCGTGATATTGTGTTGAGAATTAACTTCAAGTAATTTTTTCCCCTCGTTCCTTGAATTTTTTTGTTGCTCTCTTTTCGTTGTAAGGGAGATGATGGCAGAAGTGCTTTGATATTAGATCGCACCATCTTCTATCCGCAAGGTGGTGGTCAGCCGGCTGACACTGGCTTCATACTCATTTCTGGTTCAGACTACAAGTTTGTAGTCCAAGACGTTCGATCAAAAAATGGAATTGTAAGTCCGAATATGAACTGAGTTTATTAGTTGGTTAACTGGTCGGACCATTTTTGTTTAACTAGTTTGCCTATTTTTTTTCTTCAGGTTTTCCACTATGGATTATTTGAGAATTTGGGCCAGGAATTTGAAGACAAAGTTGAGACGGGAAGGGAGGTCACACTAGTTGTAGATGATACCAGGCGAAAGCTGAATTCCAGGTACAAAATTTTGCAATGATGAAATTCATTTTGCATCCAGATAATCAAACTTCATTTCAAATAAAAAAAAAATTATGGAACTTGTATTTTAGCGAGGTAAGGCTGGTGGGAGGGTTTGCGGGTTAAAGCTGTGTATATCTATCTCTCCTGTGCAATCTCCCATATAATTCATACGGTAAGAGTCTTGTGCACTATGCTACCCTTCTTTTATATTTTATCCAGATGGAGTATACTTGTGGAAATTCATCTCTGTTAAGCAGTGCGATCACCGTAAATGGCTGTCTCAATTTAAGAGACATCATCGTCGCATGTTTTGGCATGGCACATGTCTTCTTATCTTCTGAATGTACGATTATTAAACTGCTTGCAAGAGAATTTATAATAGTCCTTGGTTCGCTTTAACACTTCAATCATTTGTTCATATAGGTTGCATTCAGCTGGCCATTTACTTGATATTTGTCTGCCCAGAATAGGATTGGGTCATTTAGAGACTGGCAAAGCCTACCATTTTCCTGATGGGTATATAACTTGCTTCTTCTTCTTCCTCGTCTTTCTTTCTTTCTTTTTGGGGTCTATGATTATTATGTGTATCACATGTATAGCTAGCTACCTATAAAATATGGAACCTGAAAAGGGTTGGAAGTGAATAACCATTGCATTCAGTCTGATTCCTTTATGCTTTATGCGTTTCACTGGCTGGATGTAGTATTCTAATACACAAACGGACAAGAAATAATGCATCGGTCCAGTTTTTGCTTTTATGGGGAAATACTAATCATTAGAGTGATTATTAGGAAGAATTAACCACAACTAGTTGCTTACTATTGTACCTCACTTAATTTCTTTTTTGAGAATTTGTTCATAAAATGCAAAATTTTCTTGGTAATTCCTACATTATTGTCACCAGGCCTTGGGTAGAATATAAAGGAACAATTCCACAAAATGAAATGCAGAACAGGCAAAAAGATTTGGAGCTAGAAGCTAATGGGCTAATTTCTGTGGGAGGAAAAGTAAGTCTTGTTCATAAATCGCTTTTTAACACACACGGGTGCGCTCGCAAAACGCATCTGGTTCTTAAACTGCTGATTTCACTGCCTAGGTTTATGTTGCTATATTACCATATGATGAAGCTGCTACGCTTTGTGGAGGTTGCCTTCCTGATTATGTCCCCAAGGTTCGTTTATCAATATATTTACACATAATTATAATTATATTACAAATAATTGTATTTTACTCTCGCGCTAATCAAGTTGCAGATTTTGCTATGATCAATAATTTGTGTTTCTAAGCTAAAAATAAAATTTGCCAATCATTTAAGAGGATGACTTTCTGCTTTTTTGATCCATGAACAAGCCCCCCTTTTTCCTTAGATGAATCAGCATTATGTTGTTTGCACTGCTTCATATGCAATAGCCAGTAGATATTAATTATGAACCTTGATGATGACAAACAAATTTAGGATTTTGGCCATCAACAGGTGTCTAAGCATTGTTCTGGCTTCTCGTATGCTTCTATTATATAAGCAGGGAGTTCTTTCATTAGTTGACACCCAGCAATCACATATTTGATTAAATTTTACATGAGACCAAATATAAAAAATAGATGTAACGTCTGGCACGTTCTGTTCTGAGTTTTTTTGGGTACTAACACACTGTGTTTTGATATTAATGCACCAACTCTGGCAGGAAAGCACACCTCGCATTGTGAGGATAGGAGATACTCCTGGCTGTCCCTGTGGTGGTACCCATGTTTCTGATATTTCAGATATTGTACGCATTAAGGTCCGGAACCTATCTCCTTTCACTGACCACCTATTTATACATGACTTGTGATTCTGTAATGATGTTACCTACATGTTTTCCCCCTTCAATCTTTGTGATTTAATTCTGTCGAAGAGATGTGGTGCTATTTCTCTTATTGTCTTTGGTAAGATGACAACATTAATTATTATAAGCTCTTTGTATGGCATATGCATCTAGTAGAGAGATAGCGAACATTGTTCGCCATAATAGCAAAACTATCCATGCACTGATTTTGACCTTTTTTTAAAAAAATTTCCAACTTTAAATGCTATTATGCTTTATTTCTGAAGCAGGGGACAAGAGATCTTTGTCTTGTAAAGACTTAACTTTTGTTTGATCATATTTTGTTGCCCGCTTTGTACTTTTCTGTTGTTGGCTATGACTGATGCGGTATACATTTGTACAGGTTTCTCAAATCCGTTCCAAGAAGGGATCAACGAAAGTCTTTTATAATGTTGAGTCCTGATCCTATGCACTTAGGACCAGCCATTCAGTAAATGCTGTTGGGAACTCCATATTGAGGCCAAGTTTCAGTCCTAATAGGAGATAGCTATGCACTAATGAATGTTGCTTCTCTAAAATACTTGTAACTGCATGCAATCGGTTATGGTTTGTGATACCAGCGAAGATGTTTTTTCTTGTCATCCTCGAACAGATCATGAATTTGCAGAGACGATCTTTTTCATACATCTAGTTTTGAGTGCTTTCTAGATTGTTGAAAGCATATTCTCTTAACTTCTCTATGCTTTCTTCTTTCAATATATCTGGCAGATCCACTCTGACTAATTGATCTTTGCTCTAATCGATACTTCCCCTCTCATTCAAAGCCATAGTTCCTTCTTTGGAGGAAGAACCAAACCTCTCATTTACCATCATAGTTTCATTACCAATAGACATTAGGTCTATTGAAAGGAGGTTAATTCGTGATGAATCAATATTTGGTTTAAATCCTTGCTGGAAAAAATATCTACATAAAAATAATTATAGTTTCCTTGTGCCTGCAATGCTTCCCTGCGGCCCCCATTATTCACTGCAATAACGTTATTGCTGTATATATTTAGCCCAACATTATTACTAAATATTATCTCTATATTTATTATTATTATTTTCGTTTTAAATGCAAAGAACATCACTTTCTCCAACCCCACAAAAAAAATTTCTCTACATCCAAAAGTTATTATTTTTTATATGCACAATATCCTCTGGCACCTTTCCAGACATAAATTTGAGTTTAAACATTGATTTGTTTAAGTTGTGAGATACTGGCATCTTTTACTAGATCCATTTGTTAGGGAAAAAAATCATTTTTCAATCTTTTAGTTGCAATTGAGCAGTCGACAAGTGTTTTAGTCCATGGCTGATGGTGTTAGTTGTTGAACGAGTTCACGCACGTCGTGATCATTACGAATTTGAATAATGCCCATTTTGAGCTGAAAGATGAATGAGCGGTCTATCACCGAACTTAATGGATGGTGGTGGCTGGTCTTGGCACCAGGTGCATTCAAGTTCCCAACAAAAACATGAGGTTGCAGATTTGGATAACAAAGTGGTCCATATTAATTTGCGTGCAATGCATAATCTATGCTACTTTCTTTTCCTAGCAGCCGTCTATTTTTCTAAAGGTGACATCGGGCCGAATAAGGATAATCATCTTCACGAAACTATACATAGTAACCACTCCTTTAGAAGTTCAAGGATGCCATTCCTCAGATATTATTGTACAGTCAAAAGCATGATCAGAAGTGAAGAACCAAGGCAGGCTTGAGGAGTTTTTTTTTTTTTTGGGAATGGTTTGCTTTGGTTTGGTCCTCACATCCGAGGAAACAAATCGGTACACAGTTAACTGAATAATTGATGGAACCAAACATTGAACCGTTCAATTTAGACGCAGCATCTATACATGCTGAGCCAGCCATAATACAGCATGAGCATCCTATTCCAATTCCTCTAACGTGGTTTACTTGTTAGCATTACCATTGAAATTGCTACAAACATCATCACCAAAGAAGTCCATATTCTTACTCAATCCTCCCTCCCATATGACCAGAATATGGCTTCCCACAACGCATCTTAATCTAAATAGGTCTAAATTAGATGAAGAACATTTGGGCAGGATTTGGCAAATGGACGAGGTGGAAGCTCAAGAAATTGTTATTTGACCAGGCAAGGATAACACGGTAATTTCACAAGTCAACGTCACTTTCCACGAGCCACAACATGAGAGAGTCCTCAGAAATGTGCAAGTGTGCCCCTTCGGGGACGTCCGATAGAAATGTGCAAGTGTCCGTCTTGGAATGAAACTCGGAAAAAACCGGGCTTTACCGATAAACAGGGAATCGACTAAAGAGACCAAAATGTGAGCCATGGAAAAATTCCTCTAAATTTAGCAGAGACCCTTCTCTACCGTCCAATGCCCTCATGTAAACATCCGCTTTTGGGTACCACTTCGATACAGATTCTCCACTCACACTCCTTTTCACTCTCCCACACACTTTCTACATCAAAATTTTCTCGGAGATCTTCTCCAGCTTTCTGATTTGCTTTTACTTTGCAAAGTCACACTTTCATTCCCCCTGCTTCACCCTGATTCTATATATATGCACGTCGCAGTATGTATGTTGCTGCATTCTGATTTCGTCATCTCTCTTTGCTCCCTGTGCTTTGTTGAGGATCTACTGGTAAGTGGGATTTCATTTTCTATTCTGTATGTTTTGTTTTAATACGGTTATGCTCGAACTTCGCGTTCAATCTTTCACTTTTTTGTTTATTTTACGAAATAGTTGGTTTTTGGATCGATACAAAAGAAAAAAAGGGTGTGATTGTTTGGATTTTTGGGAAAAATACGCTTTAATGGCATTCTAGTGAGAAGTTCTTGGTTTGTTGAAAGAATCACTCGATGTGAACTGTTAACAAAACGAGCGTCGGGTAATTTTATCTTGAGTTTCTTACGCTCTAGTTTTTTTTGTCATATGTACTCTTACATCAAGTGCCAATAGGTACAGTCTCATGATATGGAGCACTTTCTCTGAAGCTTTGATTCTGACTTCTGAGAGGGAGAAAGTGTGCCAAAGAAGTCCATTGAGCTTTGATTGACATAGCGTTATGTTTATAGAACTCACTGTCTGTCTGTCCATTTTCTTGCTGCAACATATACGGAGAGACCTTTGGGCCTAATTCTAACACAACTTAGTCAACTTTCCATTTCTTTTTCTTGGGGGTGGCGGTGTGGTCTTTATGAAATCCTAAGGTTCATGCTCTGGTTTAATTATCATTATTTATTCCTGATGGTAAAACATTTTGATCTTCTTCGTTGGAGTGGAATGCGACAATGGCATCCGCACCAATTTCTGTACAATTTTTTGACAGTTGGCTTTTAGAATATGACTTAAGAGGTGCATTGTTTTTTTTTTCTTTTTATGTTATAACGAAGGTACAAGGCTTTGGGGGTAGTGAGGGTACTGCAGGACCTAAATCCATCAAGGACCACTGACATCTATGTCCAGAGAAGGTGTCACTTGAATCAAGACTCTTGGGCCAAAATGTTCTTAATGAATTTTGCAAGTATTGAAGAGCTTTGTTGAGCATGCTTTTCCCCACTTCTCCTTTTTTGTTTTATTGAGATGATAGTTGCACACCAATTTGAGATGCAAGCTTTAAAATTCTATTGAATGAACACTTTGTTCTTTTGGCGTCTCTGAAGTTTTATGTTTGATAAAATGACAGTCTTCGTGTAGATTATAAGTATTTTCTGATATGGTTCAATAACATGTCATAAATCATGGTAAGTTCTTCTATTCATTTATATGCCTGTGGTATTGATGACGTTTAGCTATGGATTTCTTAAAACAGGAGATCAAGCATGCTTAGTCCTGAAGGAGAACTTAAAATTAGTTTTGGCTATCAATGCAATAGCCAAAGAAGTATACCTTGTGAGGTTGCCAAAGGCTATAGTATTCTACCTGAAATTCACAGAACAAGCAGTTTCTCTTGCTTGTCTGGTGCAGCCTTGAGTGCAAATGCCACGTTAGCCAACACAAACATCTGCAATGGTTTGATAGGAGAAGAAATACTTCCAACTTGGGACTCACCCAATTCATTCCGTAAGGTACCCTCTTCTCCAAGTCTTTCAAGATTGGATATATTATCATCTTCTCTCCACAGTAACTTGTCAAACTTAAGTTGCAGTCCATCCACTCCAAGTGATATACTTGATTATGACTCTAGCACATTAAAATCCATGAGTGCTCCTTCCAGGAGTGAGGGTTTTCTTAATGCTATGGAAGTCCAAGCTGCAGGGGGGGCTGCTGGTGAAGATAGAGTTCAAGCAGTTTGTTCAGAAGAAAATGGTTGGCTCTTCTGTGCAGTTTATGATGGCTTTAATGGTAGGGATGCTGCTGACTTTCTGGCCGGTACTCTGTATGACTACATTGTATCTAACTTTAATATGTTGTATTGGGAATCTGAGCCTGATTCCATCCAAGCTTCTAATCATGCGGGTTTGGGCGGATCCTATAAGTTTGATGACAGTCTCATTGTTCATGAGGAGCAATCTCTATCAAAACTTAAGGGAAACAACAATCCGTACCTATCTGCTAAGGTGGGAGCACGGTATAGATCATTTTCAAATGGTGTGCTTGATAGCCTTGAACGCTCTCTTAGTCAGGTGGAGAATGATTTCTTGTACATGGTTGAGCAGGAAATGGAGGAACGGCCTGATTTAGTTTCTGTTGGATCTTGTGTTTTACTAGTGCTTCTTCATGGGAATGACTTGTACACACTTAATTTAGGTGACAGCAAAGCTGTATTAGCAGCACGTAATACAAGAGGCAAACTTCAAGCTATCCAGCTCACAGAAAGTCATACAGTTGAAAATGACATTGAAAGAGCTCAACTTCTGTCTGATCACCCCGATGATCCTAAAGCCATTATAGGAGGAAAAGTGAAAGGAAAGCTGAAGGTTACTCGTGCTTTAGGAGTAGGTTACTTGAAAAAGGTACTACTAATTAATTGGAAAAAATTAGCAAGTTGTGGACATTTAGCACATGAAGCTACTAATTAGAGCGATTGTATGAAGTGTTAGTCATAATTAGAGCGATTGAATGAAGTGTTAGTCATTCTTACGGAGTTCACTGGTTCCCAAACACATAATTTATCTTACAGAATTTTAGAGAAAAAAAGAAAAGAAAAGAAGAAGCCGTCCTACTAAACAGGTAGATTTGATTTTTTTTGTCATCTTCCTATGCAGAAATGTCTGAATGATGCACTGATGGGAATCCTTCGAGTGCGAGATCTTATAAGCCCTCCATATATTTCCTCTCAACCGTCAATGAATGTGCATAAGATCTCGAGCTCTGATCAGTTTGTGATAGTAGGAAGTGATGGCCTGTTTGACTTCTTCAGTAATGAGGAGGCTATGGAGTTTGTTGAGTCTTACATCTTGAGCAATCCATTTGGTGATCCAGCTAAGTTTCTTATCGAGCAGCTTGTGGCAAGAGCAGCTGATTCCGCAGGTCATTTTGTGAAGTCTTATCCCATCTTACTTTCTTTTTTTGGCGTCAATTCATTCATTTTGTGAAGGTATGTGTCTTGTTTGATGAATTATTAGAAGATAGCTAAGCAAGGCTCATGCAGGTTTCAGCATGGAAGAGTTGATGAATGTTCCGGCCGGTAGGAGGAGGAGGTATCATGATGACGTAACCGTGATTGTGATCATTCTTGGCATGAATCATCGGACTTCAAAGGCATCAACTTGCATCTAAGCTTTCAACAAGTATTTACTTGGGTCTCTGTGTATATATCTGGTATTAGAACCCTGAATCATCAGGGCCTTGTTATATGCAAAATTTTGAATCATCAGGGCCTTGTCATATGCAAAATTTGTTCACTGGGTGTCATCATTTTCTTCAAAAATTTGACAAATGTACAAGTGTGTGTGTGTCCCCCCCCCCCCCAAAAAAAAGCATGCAAATTTAAGAAATGTGCGACTGTCTAAGCTTAAGTGTGGAAATAGAAATCGTTAGATACGAGTACAAAAATAGGATAGGACGCTTTTTCTGATCCTATTCTTTGCCAACTACAAACGCATTTTTCATTGTATTTTTAATTTCAGAGTCCAGAAAAATCCTCGATTATCCAAAACAGGAAAAAAAAATTATCTAAGATCACTACAAATTGCAACCAAGAAAACCTAAGTACGAATGTTTCTGCTCATTGTGTATGATGGAATGTGCTATGATATTTTAATGTTTCGAACTATGCTAAAACTTCAGCTCAAATAAGATATAATTTATGTATTAGGTTAATGAATCTGATGGATTTTATAACTTGATTTTTAAAAGTCCCTGCATTAAGTAGTACTATGATATCTACCAAGCTGAGATCTGTTTTCGCGCTTTTTTTTCAATGTGAGGCCACTTGTTTTAGCTTGCTCCACCTTTTTATCTTCTCGGGCACCTAGTTTCCGATAATTAACTACAATAGACACATGCTCGTTGCTTTAATGCTTTTTGCACTTTATTTCCCTATTGATGTTCGCACTGGTTTTGGTCCACATCCAAAATCACTCTCCCATGGCTGCCTCCACAATCTATGCACTTAGGTTTGCTGTTTCTGCCACCTCACATCACACCTTTTAACTGTTAAGTTCATGTGAGATCAGTATTCAAACAATTTAAGTTTACCGTTCAATATTGAAGATTAATTAAAGGTCACGGATTTATGTTATTGACTAATAAATACAAGCACTTGATGATGTGGGTTTCAACCCATATGGCAAACAAGAAAGAACTTGTCCATAGCATTACAAGGATTTGTTTTGTGGTGTGATGTCAATTGCCGGTGGGAAGATAACTCAAGGTTTTTGGCTTTTGAGGTGTAAATGCTATATGCCAAAATGGTTGGCCTTAATATGAGATTTGGTAGAGACAAAAAGTGGCATTCACTGTGATATGTTGCAATTATGCTAAATATGGGACTCATGGGCCAGTTGCTTGAATCAAGCACCACCCATTGTGTTTTCCTCTTTTCGGCCGATGCCGCATTTTGTTGTCAGGATGACAAATTACCAACACTAGTATTCGATTCAACAAATTGGGTGTAAGGAGGATAACATCTGCTTCTGACCTCAGTGCCGAATGTCAACAAAGGATTAGTTCTTTTGGTATGAGATGCTAATTCGGGTAAAGTCGTCATCTCCTTCTGATCATTCTACATCCACCAAAGTTGGTAATGTTGCGTTCTCATCTATAGCAGTGAGCTCTACTTCTGTCATTAGAATCTCGTAATGACTTCATTTTTCTCAGAAAATGAACGCTTACCCACAAATTTCAGACGGGGTTATTTTATTCCATGACAAAACTGGAACACCTTTGAAAAAAAAATAAAAAAATCCCAACATTGCAGCGAGATGTAACTTAAAATAGCTTTAAATAAATTAGACAATAACATATTTTAAAGTGAAGAATACCAATATGAAGCAGGTGTTGAAACAAATTTATAAATCCATAAAGCCCTGCAAACGAACACCCCAGAAATCACGGGTCACTCGATGTTGAGAAATTAAATGCAGACCTAGCTCCCTACAATAAATGCTATGGTAACCATAATAATTAGTTTGCCTTTACCAATCGTTGCTTAATTAATGTAATAGCCTTGATTAATGAGACCATTCGCTTGGTAGCTTGTGGATTTATTAGGATTGTCTTGATGCCTATTTCAGTGTAAAGCAAATTAAATTCCTTTTCTTGATGAGTTTTCAGCTTCGAACTTGTACTTAGCGCCCCTCACATCATTCTCCGTTTTCTCTTTTCATCAGTCGAGATGCACACTGGATTAGCTCTGGATGAATCTTTAAGCATAAGCGAATGTCAACCTTTCATGCCTTCTTCTTTTTAAGCTTAAATGTCAACTTGCATCTGTTAAATCCATTACCTATTTACTTTCATTCTCCATTTTTTTTTTAAAAAAAAAAAGCGCTTTAATTTGAATATGTTATCTGAAATCTGAACACTTCACCACTAGCAAAGACTGAAATATGAGATCCCTTTACAGGACAGTCAAAGTTTGGGTGGAATATAATAATCGCATTCTATTCTTAACCATGAGGCCTTGAAGGAATAGTTTTTGTCGCGTGCACTTGCGAATCATATGGATGAAGTCATGGCTACCATATTAAAACATGACGATGCAAATCCATTTATAGGGAAGACTACATCATGTACATTTTGGTTCAGTACCAAAATAAGCCACTAACAAAGTGTAAAATCAACCCCTAAATAATATACCATAACTTGTATTTCCCTACGTTACAAAATCAGCACTCCAAAAAACTAACTCTGGCCATTCACATTCTCTTCTTCCATTCCAGTTCTTCACATGATGGAACATCCATTGGCATTTTCATCACTGAAAATCTCAAAGGAAACCGACGGTGCAGATTGCAGCTGGTAAATTTCATGGTCTAGGCCTGCTTGCATGTAGGGTACTGATTGTGGAACATAGTAAGAAGAATGACCACCACCCATTCTTCCCATTGGATATGATCTATAAGTCGCTAGATAAGCCATAGGAGGAAAATAGGTTTCGGGGTAAGCGTATGATTGCTGATGTGTAGGGTCGAGATTCATTTGCCCAGGAGGCTGGAATTCAGTGTGTGCAGGTGCAGATAATGAATTCGAGCCATTGTTACCACCACCACCAGCTTTCTTTTTCTTCTTTTTGCCAGAGCCTCCACCGCCGCTTTTCTTGTCAGCGCCTCCACTTCCTCCTCCTTTATGGCCGTCCGCTGGAGTCTGATTACCGCCAGGAGGAATGACCGTTGCGTTGGCGCCATTTTTTGAGTCGCTGGTTTTGTTTTTGCTGTTGTTGTTGTCACAGTTGGCAGCACTTTCAAGTCCCTTTTTTTTGTCGGAGTGGGGGTTTGATTCAGATTTATCAGTGGAATGGTTTTCCACGTTGTCTTGGTCTCTCTGTTCGTTCTTCTTCTTTGCTTTTCCCGACGATTTTCCCTTCCCGGTCACATTTTCCGGCCAAATTTCGGCGTGTTTACCTGCTTTGATCAGCTTTCCAATCAGGATGTCAACGCCAACACTTCCGGTGACTGTTACTTTCTGTTGCTGTTGGTCAACTGTTGTTGTGAAAACACCTGTAAAAGCAACGAGGTTCCATACATGAAATCTCTGTTATTGTTACCATAGTAAAAAAGAAACTGCAGGTTAAAGAAAACAATGACTAATGATTTAGATTAACTCAGCAAAGTTAGGAGCTTCATAATCCAGTCATGCATGGGAAAAAGAACAAGGAAGAAGCCAAGCAGAGGCATAATACTGAAGAAAGAGTTGAACTTTCAAGGCAATTCCATGTTAAAGCGTATCCAGAACAGACAAAAGAGAAGAATTTTCTATTTAAGCTTAATATGTTTGTACCATCAATTCTCTGTAGAACTTTCTTGACTTTCCTCCTGCAACCTTCACAGTGGATAGGAACCTTCAAAAGCCAAGTCTGAGAAACAGAGTGAAGAGAAACCAAATTTGAGACTTGAGAAGAGATAAAGGAGCTAAATTTAGATTAGGGTGTGATTCTTGGGTTGTTGTAATTACCTGATACTTCAAAATCTGAGAGGTAGCTTCAGCAGATTTTGCATCCATTTGTACTGGAGAAAGGGAATGGTGAGGACTGGAGCAAGTGGAAACTTGAAATTATAGAGAGGAAGAAGAAGAGTGTTGTGGCGCTTAAAGGAGAAGGGAAAATGCCAAGAATGTACTCTGTAATATGTACTCCGTAAGGGAGCAAAGTGCGCAGGCCAGGATGGCCATCAAAGTATAATGAGACAATGACAGAAGAACACATTGTTTCCATCTTTTTGCAATTTCACCATTATTCTACCCTATTATTTTCCTCATGCATATGCTCCTTCCCTTTGTTACCCAAGACACTTGAGTATTCTTATATTGTTTTTTTATTATTCTTTTTCCTCTTTTTTTTTTTTTTTCCATTATGGATGTTGTAAGCTTTTGTTTTCTTGTGATGGCGAGTGATTTGCTATCCATGAACCTAAGCTAGTTGTAATTCTTGCAGATAAGATTCTCCTACATATCAAATATTTATATATTAAGTTGGATGGAGACTAGGTTATGTGATCATGGTACTCGCACCTGCAAATTTCCTTTAATTTGCATGAAAGTGGATGCATCAAAACAATCTTTTAAGGGTTTTGACTGATTGAGTAGGACCACACCACCAGGTCCCTGAAATTGGCCCCCATCATTTTCTGGGAACAATTTTTGGTTGAAGGAGGGAAATAAGGGAACCAAGGAAAAGGATAGAGGACAAGGTGAAAAGCGCCAATGGGTTCAACAATGTATGCCCACAAGGAACCTCTTTCAATGCATTGCTCGTAAATCACTCCTCCAATTCACCTACTTGCCTCCATTTATTCCCCCCTAAAAGAAAACCAAAGGCAAAGGACTGGTCTTCTCTCAACTAAACTTGTTCCCCACGTAAGGATACGACTAGGGCCATTTATGGCTAATATCAAAATTCTCTAGAGTCTCTTTAACAAACAAAGAGAGCGTATCTGAATCCATTCATTATAGTATATTTATGAACAACTTTGTAATGCAGAGTTTAGAGGAAAATCTTTGCTCACTAACACATGCTTATATGACCAGTGGGAAGATTTTTACTTTTTTTAGAGACTGGCTGTTTATTTTCAATGTACATGTATTTCCAATTTTGAAGAAAAAACTGTGGTTAAACGTGGTGGGCAAAGGTGGATCTCTGTATATCACTCTTTGATCTCCAAGCTCTATGTGCGTCAAAAACTTGGTACGAGAAAAATATGTAATTTGTAATTGTACACAGTTGGGGCAAAAAAAAAAAAAGTAATTGTACACAGATTTCCGGCTAGAGTGAAAAAATCCAAGTAAATTAAGATAAAAAAGTACTTTTGTACTAGGAATACGCAATATGGTACTATAGTTTTGAGCTTGCAACCTAAGTTTCGTATATCGTATGAAAAATAAAATAGTGAATAAGTTATAAAGTTGAAATCATGTCATTTAAAAAAAAAAAATTATTGCAGCTTTTGAAATATTTGTGGCTGGGTTCCTTTTCGTGACATAAACTATTTATTTTATTCAAGTTTATGTGAGTAAGAAAAGCAGAGAGATTTGGGGTAAGAATGTTGATGTTTCTAGAGGTGATGACTTATGATTGAGGGATGTCATGGGTCCACATAATCGCACATATATTCTGCAATACACCGGTTAGTGGGGTAGACCAATCCCCTACCCTATGCATTAACAGTTCTGGTTTTCCCACAGGAAAACACTTTTCCTAAACGTGCTTTCCCCATAGCGCTTCTTCTGATCTTCCAATAGTTAGATCAGTTAAGCAGAGAGGGGTTTTAAGTTTTAACAAGTTTATTGAAAAATAAAACGGAAAGTGTACTGTACTCCACAATTTTATTTATATTAAATCAAATTTTGAATCATGTGGGTTGGTAGAGAGATTTAAAGAAGCCATCAATCATGACTTTTGCTTTGGGCTTCCCAGCTGAGCAAGGAGAGGCGTACATACAAATTAATAATATTATCATTATTATTACTTGGATCATAAGTACATGTATACCAAACCCTTTCAAACTTGTTTCCTCAATCAGAAGTTCACTTCACACACTGACATTGGCAACTTTAATTATTATGCAAATCATTAAATGATGAGAGGTCTCACGTACTCGTACCTGAACCTCTTGTATTTTTAATGCCCTCTGATCTCCACCCTGACATAGCCCCAACTATCCGTACAACTCATGGTTGGCTCAACATTGATTCTAGATTAAACTCGCCTACTCTTCCAAACTATCAAGCTAAATACAAACATGTTTAGATTAGTTTTTAAAAAATAATTGTATGTAATTGTATAAAAAAAATTGTCTTTGCCTCTGAAAATAATTCTATAAAGAGTTAATAAACAAGCCCTACAACCCATTTCCTGCATTTACAAGCTGAAAAATCGAGTTCATTCTTGAAACTTGAACCCAGTTGATGCCAAATATCGCTCTCACCGTGACCTTGTTCATCAACAGCCGAGTACCAGAGAGAGGCAGAGAAAAATGAAAGTAAAATGGGAACGGGCCGGTCCATAGAAAGATAACTCAATTGGTACTGATGTAATGAACACAGGCTGGCTTTATATTTCCACATGAAAAGGTAAATACGAATTGCACATAATGAAGGTAGAACAGCAAAATTTAGTTTTTCTTTTTTGTTAATTGCGTTATAAAATCTTGTTTTATCCCCCAACAACCAGGTTGGGCTCATTCTTACTTGACAAATACAACGTAGAACTAAGAATACAAAGACACATAAAGTCATGCATTAATGTCCTCTTAGTGTATGCATTACTAATTGCAAATACAGATAATGCCCATTTAGTTTTCAGATATTTTAACAGTGTCTTCCTTGGCCAACACCTCCTCTTCCTTGTCAGGTTCTTCAGTCTTCGTCTCCTTTGACTCTGCTTTCTCACCGTCTTCAGAAACATCATTTAGCTGCAAAACAGCACACCCGCTTTTACTATGCCTGGCAAACTTGATGTTGGGAGTAAACCATACAATTCTGAGAGAAAATTTCAAAGATAACAAACTGCCAAATGCAGAGACTTACCCCCAGGTTCCTTAAACTAGCAGTAACATCCTCTTGTTGTTGCTGAAGGGTTGTCCTAAGGTCTTGAAATTCCTGGTTTTGATTTTGCAAATAGAATTTCAAACATTCATTTGAGACAGCAAATGGGAAGACTGAAATCACACTTACTGTTCTGAGTTGCTCCACTTCAACATTAAGTGTCTTCTTGAGTTCAGAAAGCTCCTGCATAAACCGAAGAGGATGGTTGAGTTGCAATACCACAAAGCAAGTTGAAAATGATGACCATGGAAAATCCTTAAATCTAGGGCGGTCATACTGCAATTATCACATGCATAACTTCATCTCTTGGGATAGTAATATTACACTACAGGTTTTTTTGTCAATTGCAGTCAACCATGAGCATCAAGTACCCATTTGTTGGTTTCTCTTCAACTTTCATTACATAGACAAGCTGCTGTTCATCAGCCATGGGCATCATTATATTGGGGAAAAAAGACATTAATGTAGAACACCACTATTTACCCTGAAAGTTCTAGGTGCGAGACCTCATTAAAGTAAATTTAGTATTCTTATTACATCACAAAAGCATTTCTTTGAGACATTAGAGCTGTACCATTTAAAAGTCCCTAAAAGTTTAAAACCCCTTTAATTATCTTCAAGACACATACATCGCATTTGAAATTTGTTGTGGGGGAGGGGACGGAAGGAAAGGAGGAGTCCGAGCATAAAACTTCAGATTAGGCAAATAAGCAACACGGACGCTATAATATGAAGTATTAACATATCGGAGCAAAACTATGCGTTCTGCAGAGGTTAATCATCACTCACATCGCGATAGACCTTCACTTGCGTGTCTAGCTTTGACCGCCAATTATGCAAATCCTAGTGGCGAGGAAAAGAAAGAAACGGTGAAAACATAAACAACAAATCCACGGAAGGTAAAGATTTAAATGCATAAAACAGGTTCAAATCGTTCGTTTATGGACGTGATATCCTAACAATACTTCGGATTTGAAAAGATCCGCAATAAATTTCACCTGTTTCAAGCTCTGAATTCTGTTAAGAAGCTCCGTTCTTGACTGGTTAAGTTCCTGGAATTGGGCATAGCAATTCGAAGAGTCCAAGATTACATCAAGCTTAATGGTTTTCAAAAATCATTTTGGATCGTCTAGCTAAATGACCTTAAGATAGAACCAACAAAAATTAAAGTTGCCTACGTTTTGTTTTGTACAATGTCGAAGCACCAAACCTTGAAAGAATGTTCAGATGGAATTCTACTTGACAGATAAGCTAAAAGTGAAAAACATACCGCGATTTTGGATGAAATCGGAGCCGTGTTCTCCTTCGTCTGAGGGGGGAAAAGATCAGGAAATTAAAAATCCGTAATAAAGTCAAAAACTCTCATTTCTGAGCAATGAGAAGCTGCAAGTTTCTTGATCCCTAATAAAAATGGTGAAGGGGAAAGAAAATAAAGCAGGAGAGAGGAGTTTACAGCTGATAATGGGGCAGGAGCTGCGGTGGATTCAGGGGAAGCCATTAGCGATCGGATTGGAGTGCCCAAGAAAGTCCAATGCAAGATTTCTAGGG
Organism: Vachellia collinsii; assembly: GCA_006871305.1. Lineage (NCBI taxonomy): Eukaryota > Viridiplantae > Streptophyta > Magnoliopsida > Fabales > Fabaceae > Vachellia > Vachellia collinsii. The sequence continues at coordinate 46,710 of QFDD01000075.1, read as the reverse complement.
TTTTGGTGTGAACAGTGCTGGTGGTACAACGTTGTATACTCAGAATCAGAGGTGAGAATGAAACCCGGGAGACAATGGAAGTGAAGTCACAAAGGACAGAAGAACTCAAATTTGAAAACTGATGATAAGGTGTGCTCGTCGGCGGGATATCATAAATTGGCGACAGTAGAGTGATGAGAACTTGCCCTTTTTATTTTCCGATTTTTTAACATAATTATTAATTAATATTAATTTTGAAAAAAAAACGATATTTAAATATAAAATCGTTTTTTTTTTTTCGTAAATGGAGTAGCGTAAAAGGCTGAACAGAATTCGTTTATATTGAATATAAAAGTAAAATAATAAATGTTGCTGGGTTTCAGAAATTAGAGTCAAAAGATTTATATAAACATATTTTTGTAACGCTTTTCTAAGCACACCCGAAACACATAACCATACAAAAAAAAAATCATTGTATTCACAAAGGTTGTTCTTGAATTAGATGCTAATTATCTTATGGATATGCTGAATAGTAGAAACAGGAATAGAGTGAGCAGCCTTCTATTTGAGCGAATTCAGAGATTAATGGTGCAGTCATGAAAGGGCTTTAACCTCAACGCCAACATGCTCAAACGATGACACGGTCAAGCTGTTATAATATCGAAAACCAGATGCATCTTCCTCTCAATTCCTCAAACTCTGTGAAACGTTCACACGTTCCATCGCATTGATAGACATGTTCGGATTGTAAGCCTCACAGCACATCGATTGCGCATTAATTTTTAGCTTGAGGAGAACAATCCAGCAGCAACTTCAATTCAATGCAAAAAAGAAAAGGTAAACACTGCACAATTAAAAGTGGAATCTTCAAGCATGCATATAATACGAATACAAGGAATAATTACAAGTCTAGAGCTTCAGAAAGGATCAAGTCCACAGAAAAGCACCGAAAGGTAAAGCGCACAGTTTCCGCCTTCCGTCACTTTAATCGTAATATTTCTCTCTACAATTTTAATACTATTACCCATTGATCTTTCACTTTACTCCATCTTGGTTTAATTATTCGGATAACTGTTTCAGCCACAGTGTATAATGCTAATAGGAATTTATTAGCCCTGCAATGCGTGTGGATCGGTCTATTTATTTGGAGTCGGATCTGGCCTTAGTCAAATACAGTCATCCATCTAAGCAAATTATAAAAAATGATTTCCAATAGGAAAATAGGAAATTAGTCATTCGCATTGGCCACTACTTTCACATGAAACGCTATCGTTTGTCATCGGATTCATTCTCGACTCTTTGCACGCTCCCTTGCAAGGTGATTAATTTCAGCCTTCAGGAATCTTTAATTTCCAATCCCAAAAGAAAGGAAATTCTTTCTTCATTGCAAAGAAAAATAAGCCACGCGGTTCTAGAAGTTAAGCTGGAAATTTGCTCATGTAGCTGAGCCCCATTAACCAGGCCAAGCTCTCTCTTTTCCTCTGCCAGACCTTCGAGCGGTCTCTCCCGTGACTCCCAGGGCAATGAGTCAGGAATCGTTTATATACAGCTTCGTGGCTCGGGGGACTATGGTGTTGGCAGAGTACACCGAGTTCACTGGGAACTTCCCAGCGATTGCTGCTCAGTGTCTTCAGAAACTACCCTCCTCCAACAACAAGTTCACCTACAATTGCGATCACCATACTTTCAATTTTCTTCTCGAGGATGGTTACGGTACATCTAAATTACTCTGATCTCTTTTTGCTTGTGACTTTTTTTTTTTGTCCGTTGCATTTCTATGGCTTGTCTGTTCTAGCTTCCCCGAACCAAGATGACGTGGAACTTGAATTGCTTCTTTAACTAATGGATCTGATCTTGAAATGGATATGACTTGTCCAGAAGCCGTTTCCATGGCGCCAAGATTTTGTTTTTCGGGTTAATTTAGCTGTGGATTGATTTTCCTTGCGGTCTTTTGTTTACTTTATGGGTTCTGAATTTTGTTAACCGTTCATGTGATCACTGAAATACTGAGGAATAGAGTCTGGATGCTAAGGTCTGATTAAGTCTTATTGCTCTATTAGTCATTTGACTCACGACATCTCTGTTTTTGGTCTCCTTCTCAACCATTCTCTTCAATCCAAAAGTGCCCCTATAGACGGTCGAGCAACATAAGTATTCTGAAGGGCCTGCTGGCCCAATTGTTAATCCATTCCCAAAAGACTTGCTCTAGGAGAGGTCAGCTAACGGCTAGTGGGAAGTCATGGGAAAGTAGTGGAGAAGAAAGGTAATGGTCGTAAGGGGGTTATGAAGAGCTCAAGTGGCGACTTGGAGAGATTACAGCCTCTCAAAAGCTTGATGTGATCTGTCTTTATCCGTTAGTTTTGCTTTAACGGGTGTTGTGTTATTTTGCTTCTTTTAGTGCTGATACCTGTAGCTTATTCCTTCTTCTATTATGTCTGCTTTATGTTTCTGGTATATTGCTACTTCTGTGTGTTGCTATCTATCTAAATTCCATCCATGTTCCATCGCCTTCAATTTCAAAGAAGGAAACATGGGCTATTTTGGCTGTGAAGTTTGTACCAGCCTTCTTACAATCCAATAAAAATGCGTGATCAATTTAGTCTGTGCAGGATGGTTGCAAATGCAACTATTTCTTCAAAATTTTAGTGCCTTACTATGGTTAATGGAAACTCAAGTTGACTTTTATTAGTTTTTAATCCATGCTGCTGACTTGCATGATTTACCTAAAAGTTCAAAACATCAAGTTGCAGTACACTGAGGGTAGTATTGCTCTCTGTCATGACGGGGCTTTTTGTAAGTTGCAGCATACTGTGTTGTTGCGAAGGAATCTGTGAGCAAGCAGATCTCTATTGCTTTCCTAGAACGTGTGAAAGCAGACTTTAAGAAAAGATATGGTGGTGGAAAAGCAGATACAGCCATTGCCAAGAGTCTTAACAAGGAATTTGGGTATGCTTATATGTATAGTTCTAAATTTTTAGTTGATATGTCACTGCAAAGATAAGCAATAATATTTGTGCATATTTGCAGACCGGTCATGAAAGAGCACATGAAATATATTATTGATCATGCTGAAGAGATTGAAAAGCTAATAAAAGTTAAGGCTCAAGTTTCAGAAGTCAAAAGCATAATGTTAGAGAACATTGACAAGGTATACCTACTTTTGCAAGAGGAAAACTGAAATTTTCTTTTCAACATTCATTTCTATGTATGGTTGTCTCAGATCTTAAAGGATTACGGCCAACCATTTAATCAGTTGCCTATTACACGCTTCCTCTTGAAAGAGTTTGTGTTTTTTTTTAAAAAAAATTTCTATGTCAGTGTTAGTTAAGGATCTTCGTTGCTTCAATTTCTGAAGACTGCTGAGCTATAATCATACACTATCTTTCAGCCTGCTTCCTTGCAATTTTGCCAAAATACTTTTAGGGGCTGAAATTATGCCCGATTCATTGGACACGCAATATACAGTATACTACTACCTTCTCAATACACTAGATTCATGAACACGCTGCTCCTAGTGAATCAGCAAAACTATGCAGTCTAGATGTGTTTCTCTCTATCATCGCTTCACTATTAAATTATTTAGATGTGTAATCTGCAACTAAAGTTAACTGAAGTTCTACCGTCACTAAATTTCTTTCCATCAATTATCCAGTTAGCATGAGTTAAATGTCTATGTTGAGTTGCCATGTTGACATTTAGCTGTAGCTAATGCAATTATTTTTATGGCATAAAGCAAGACAATATAGTAAGATGTCATCTTTATTTTCACTGTACACGCTTTCAGGCTCTTGATAGAGGAGAGAATCTAACTATTCTCGCAGACAAGACTGAGACATTGCGTTCACAGGTAAGTGAACTATAGTCATATGGCTACTATGTTGATGCTTGTGCTTTCCAGGCCTGAAGGACCTCCTACTTTTCAGGCCCAAGATTTCAAAAAGCAAGGAACTCAAATTCGCAGGAAGATGTGGTATCAGAACATGAAAATCAAATTGGTGGTTCTAGGAATTTTGTTGTTTTTGGTCCTGATTATCTGGCTTTCTGTTTGCCATGGATTTGATTGCACGAACTAGCATGAGGTACCGATAGGTTCTGTAAATTGATGTTTAAGTGAGCAATTTAGCGAGAGATTCTGCTCTGAAAGAGAAAAAGAAGCTCATGGCTTTGTCAACTTGAGGTAAAAATGCAAAACCTTTACTTCTGGTGGTTAGTATACGTCAAGTCTTGGAAATTTTTTAAAAGAGGGGGATTTCTCTTTGTACTGGAGCTCTGTTCTTGTCAACAAGCACAATTGTAATCTGCTTTCCCTCTTACATTGAATATAAAAGAAAGTGTGTTTTCCCTGTAACAGAAGAGGGCCTGAGCCAAATTAAGGGTATGTTTGGGAATAGCTTTTTTAAGTGATTTTACGCAATCTGAGGTAAGTATATGAGAGAAGTTTTATCTCGATTTGCGTAAAAGTGCTTTTTAAGTGATTGCCAAATAAACCCTAAAAGAAAATGTTTCCTTTCTGATGATAGTTTTTCTTTATTAAAATATTTGACTGGTTTCAAGATGTTAATTGACAATATAATAACTAGTTATTGATGTCAGTAATTAAATTATGTCATGTGTTAATGTCAACTCCGACAAAGCTTACTGTTAACCGTCGAAATAAAAATATGAAGAGCAAATTAAGCAGACTATCATCTTGCCCCCTTAATATGCGCAAAGTTTCTGGGATTACAACGCGCAGGACAGTATTTCAATTACGCAACGCCCTCAACGTTCGCTTCGAACAGGGAAATAATTACACCCAACCTTGATGCACCTGTGTGTAATTTTCCAGAGAATGAAAAGGAAACAGAAATTAACTAACTCTGGAAAGTCTTAATTGAATGATATAATCACTTTTCACAAGCACTTTAATTAGTCCCGGGCTTGTTTGGAAAATCTTAAAAGCATTTACAAAATTATTTTCACATAAGTTGAGATAAAACTCCTTCCCATATATTTACTTTAAACTCCGTAAAATTATTTTTCATAAAATTACTTCAAATAATGTATCCAACGATTTACCGCCAATAAAAGGGAAAGGAAAGAAGTCATTTAATTTGCCCCAACCCTTTGGGAATAGTTAAGCTCTTGTTCTCCACGATTCTTTGGAGCTGCATTTGAATTAAAGTAAAGAAATTGACAAGTCAATGTAAAAGAGCATCGTCGCCCATGCAAAACCAGAATGGGCTTCCAGCACCTGCATCCATGCATGGTGCATGCCACGGTCCCTTTCTGTGAGATTTTTCACCCACACACATACTGTGATATGGCTCTTATCTTCATCATCACTTACTAGCTTGTTTTTTCTATAACTAATTTGTTAAACGGGCAACTGTAGGATGTGATATACATATATGTGTGTGTATTATATGTATCCGTTTACATTCCAATAAGAAGCACACAGGTTACTTAGACCAAAAGTTTAAGTTCAATGCATTATGCTTGGTAGTTTTGAGAATATATTTTTAGGGCATGACACAGTCTCTAAAAGGAAAATCGAATTAAAAGGAAAGGTCCTTTCTTTGTGACAGAACATACACAAAGCGGATTATCGTTTCATTTCATATCATCCCTCTCCGTTGGAGGTATTCCATATACCCTGTGGATCATATATTCCTCCTCATATATTTTTAATATCTCTCCATCAATATTTTACCATTATTTTCATGTAAAACTCATATTCTTCCTACTTTATTTTGTCATGTCCCTTATTACTTCTATTGGAAAGCCAGCTATTCCCCACTGGATAGAGCATGGGCATCAACATGTGATATCCTTATATTCTTTGTATGCTATAAATGAATTGAGACGATCGACCCATATATCTTCATGAAATTCCAACCAGATTTTCTTTTTTTAAAAAAAAAACATAAGAAACCGAAATGCGTACGCTAAGACTTGGGCAAATAGTCGTCCTTTCACGACCCATATATCTGTTTAATTTAGGTAGAGATGCTGGAGGCTAGAGTGGATCATGTCTTGCTGTTCTACGCTTCAAGACAAATCCATGTATCACGCGTTAAGAATAAGTCTTGTTCGCACATTATTTCTTGCTCATCGATCGAGTCATTGTTCATATTTTTTATACACAAGGCTAAGTTTTGGACTTTTCAACCTGTTTTGCGAAATTTCAGTGTGTGGTCCAAAATATTTTCTGTACTTCGAACAGAAGTCAAGAAGGAAAAAGAAAAGAACTGCGATGCCCTCACTCTCCGTATATACATACACAAACAGGATAAGGCCTCTTCACTTGTGATTAAACGCACATAACAGAAAGAAAGAAAGAAAGAAAGAAAGAAAAGGTTATATTTTCTTGGGCAAAAACCAAATCGAACCTGCTCTCACGTGAACCACTCCTTTCTCCATGCGCTCCACTTGATTTGAGAATTTCTCTTCGTATATACTATGTAGCCCCAGTATTTAGGGGGAGAAAACATAAACCAAAATAAACGTACACCTAGGTACTCACGTTTGATGATACAGCCAGCCAGCTAATCTGTTAGCTGCTGCTCACGTCACGTTATTTAATTTCTTCCTGTCGGCTTTTGTCATCAATCCATCATGCAATATTCATGCATGCATGTGAGCTTAAAACAAGAATCCCATTAATTGCTTAGTTCCTTTGTGGTTTTTCCCCCATATATCCTCCATGTGTATTAATTCCACAAACAAAGATAGAAATCCCATTTACCTTTTCTGTTCATTTGAAAAATATGTCACCTCACCTATAAACCAGATTCCTCATATACATATGTCACTCAGTTGAGTTTCTCATCATTGAACAAAGATAACAAGAGAATCGTATAAAGAAGAGATGTAAGTAACAAGAATAATACGGGGGAGATGCTTCCATCAAATTCTTTGTTTCATTAATTACCATTTATCGTGATTTTCAATAGATATCTGTTAAATATTCTAGTATATGGTAGTTTTAGAACAAAATATTATAGCAGAAGAAACTCAGATTTTAGTGGGGAATGAATATAAGATTTACAGGGCAGCACACAATAATGACGCTTAAGTTGACTTCTCACCAGCACGCAATCAGACCCTCCATGACTCTAAATATCGATTATAACGCGAACTGACCGACACAGTACTGAGAATTATAATGTTACAGTCACATACATAGATCACACACACACACCCCCCAAGCCACGCAGCCCCAAGAGGCTGTCTTCTAAATTAATTATGAGAAAACGGCAGCTCACCCAATATATAATTGAGAAGAAGAAGCTGATGATGAGTTACATGTCTCTGACTTCGAAGGAGTTCCTGTTCTTGACGACGATGTCATACATGTGCATGGACTTGAACTTGGAGAAGTCTTTGGGAAGAGAGATGAGGTGGACGGTGGAACGCTTGTGGAACTGAAGAAGATCAGGATCGTCATAGTAACGCTCCCACCCGAGTGAAGCCAGCTTGCGTTCAAGCACCGAGTAGGACGTAATGACTTCATTGGAAGGAGTGTGAACCAGCACCTTTCGCCTGCTCGAACCCTGCACCGAGTCCGCCCCAGGATTCTCCACCAGCCGAACGACGCCGTTCTTGAAAACCCAAACCCCTGACATTCTCCCTCGCTTCTGCTGATCAACAAATTACAAGCAGACCTGGGAATTCTAATCAGTGTGTTGTGTATGTATGTGTGAGCTTGAAGAACAAGGGTGTGTGTAGTGTATATATAGGTGAGAGAGGGACTAGTGAAGGTGCAAGATAAAACCATATGGGGGTGTTTGGATGTGAGTACAGCTAAGGCGTTTGGCCGGATTGGGGGGAATCCCCGTTTGCGTAATCTAAGTATGCTAACCCCACCCACAGAATCTTTGTTTTGTTTGGGCAATAAATTACTATAATAAAATGACTTTAATTTTCTGCGTACATTAATTTACAAACACTGCTGCTAGTTATTACCATTAATTATCATTATTTAAAGTGTTGAATCACATGAAATTATTTAACTTGGGTTGAGCATCTCCAAATTGTCTTTTCTGTAATCTGTTGCTGATATCCATGTGATAAAGGCTGATGCAGTGCACACACAGACGTATTAGGGAAATATGAGTTGGGAATGAATGGGAGAGGAATAAACTTCTTTTCCTTTAAGTAGAAAGGGATGCCGATGCCACTGTAGACTTGAATGAAATAAATAATGGCCTCTTGCAGAAGGGTGGGGACCAAAATATGAAAGCAATTGATCTTCTATATTATTTCTCTCTCTTTTTTTATTTTTGCCAAAGCTTCTATATTATTTCTCTGGTCTTTGCTGGGTGCGCAACACACACACACAGACACACATACTTAATTATTTAACTCTTGCTGTAAGAAAAGCAGTACCCGTAAAATGAGGTTTTTAATTAAATAATATTTTTGGCCTAACTCGTTCACCTAATTCATAAGGACTGTGTCTTTTTGCCTAACTAGTCTTGACTATTCCTATATGCCTGGTTAGCCTTCGGCTTTAGCTAATTTTTTTATAATTTGAAATCACTCATATGTCAAATTCTTCAGACCAAATCATCGCGTTGAATTTGTTTAGAAAATGACTGCAATACACATTTAACCATCCTTTTGCAACTTAATTTCTTCTCCACTATATGGGGAATTATGGATTAGGTAGAGAGCTCATAACCAGAAGAGTGTGTGTGTGTGTGATATTAGGATCCCATATAATATCTGCATTTTCTTGTGTGAATGACCTCCAAACACTAACCCTATAGAATCGATCTTTCTACGTACGTGCTGGCTTGATGTATATTAATGTCTGTGTTTGATTAAATGAGAGAAAATCATATTTCAACAAGGACCGATGCCACGTGGGTGCATGTATCAGTATACATACATACATATATATATTGTCCTCTCTTTTTCTTGAAGCTTTTGTTGGGAGTTCCATGAACACAACCAAAGATCATGTGCAAACGATAGAAAAGTTTATTGCATGAGGGATTTGTGTACTGTATTTATCATCAAATTGTTGTGTTAGGGATATCATATAGTGGGGAAAATTAAGATTGTGTAGAGAAAAAGCAGGCACAATAATGTGAGAGGGATTGATTATTAAGGTTGTAGGGGCCTTTAGGACGTAGAAACTCTTGAATCCAACACCACGGTCGTGACACTGCTTCTATTTTCCACCTCTGATGTTGACCTCTTCTTCTGTCATTTTCTTCTCCATTTCCATTACACATCCATCACTTAATATTTAATAATAAAATCTTCTGGAAGCTGCTTACAATAATAATTGTATGTTCTTCCACGTCGTAGATGCTTGCTAGCTAGGTGCTAATGCACAGTTAATTAAGAAATCTCTTGTGTGTCCAATTAAGCCGCCACTTCATTCAATTCACACACACACATATAAAATTCTTTCTAATTTCCCTAGTAGTATTTACTTTGGCTAATAAGACTTATCTCGTATTCCAGAAGTTTGTGATAATGAAGTAGCATATAATGTATGCAATGTCGCAAGTAGTGTATCAAACAGTCACGGAAAGAATATATATAGCCGTAGTCGTGAATTGATGATGAGGATTAATGAAGAAGACACAGTGAGGTCTTTCACCTCACATTAATTAACTGTTGATATTCTCTCAAAAACCTGAAAAGGATTGAGAGTGAGGCTCCATGATATGCCACGTCTGCTTTAGCCAATATATGTAGAGAGATAGAGAGAGAGAGAGAGAACAAACACGTGAAAATAACATAGCTGAGTACGTAATTTTCAAAAAACAAGCTTATGTGGGTGACATTGAGAATCATGTAGAGGGCCACATAGAAGGAAAGCTAGCTTCTCTGTGGCAACAATCTCATGGGATTGTCCCAAACAAAAAGCCAAATTCTAAAGACCCGTATTTAACTAAACAATATACTTGTTTTTTTTTTTTTTTGGGGTATCGCCAATATCCTTTAGCCTTGTGCTTGCCTGCCTTTCCATATTAGCCTCTTCTTTTAAGTTTTAAACAAAGCGCCTTCGAATCCCTTCTTATTCCTACTAAAGAAATCTGTTCATTATTTAAGTTTATTAGGGTCCCCTGTTCTGTAGTACAGCTATCTAGCTTTCTTGCTTTTATGAAATAACATTAATTATCGTGTAATTATATCATGAAAATTAAATATCATTAATCGTGAAATTAACATAAAGAACAAAAGCCGAAAATTCCATTATTGTCTTGTACAGAGGACCACTTCAATGAATTAGTTAATGGCCAACTGTGAATAGCTATATATCTGCATTAGAGTTTTCTGTGTATAGGAATCCAGTCGGTGCCTCAGATTGTTTAGTGATAAGAGAGAGGCTGATGCACCTAATTTGAAAAATCATCAAGAAGAACAAAAGGAAGGAGAGAGCTAAGTACAGTACAATATGATATGCTTTAATACACAAAATAACCATTTTAGGAGATAGATGCCTTCATCTGATCCGCAAGTGGATTAGTGCCACAAAGCCAGAATCCCAACTAATTAATAATAATTGTATAATTAGCCTCAAAAGGGTATATCAACCCGAAAAGCCACTTTTCCAAATGATCATCACCCTGTGTATCGTATTCAAAGATTTAGTATCTTGTGTTTTAAAATGATGCCCTCCCTTGGTGTATGAACTTATTCTCCATCGTACTCGTTAAAATAACAAAACAATTTATATTTTATTTATATTTTATTATGATTTTTAATAAATCTATAACATAATCATATTTTCTTTTTTTAAAAAAAAAAAAGCGTGAGTGATGAGTTGTAAAAAAATATATGTTATTAGACTAATCATGTGCTTGTCATGTTAATTAAAAATAACAAGAAACCCACCTGAGATTAATTAGGTAACAAACGTAAAATGAGGTGTGAATAGCCAGTAAATACAGGTTAAATCCTCGATCTTGATATACGTACAGAAATAAAAGCATTAAAAATAAAACTTTGATGGAACAAAAGGGGGGGGATGATTAAAGATTGTGGAGAATGATTGTTGGCTCATCTAGTGTTAAGTTTATGGTTAACTTTGTTTTGTCCGGGAAAAATATGGAATTAGATGGAAGAGACATTGATTTTGGAGAATAAAGTGCTCACACATAAAGAACGCAGGATCAATTCTGTGATCACATGGGCATTAATGTTAAGAGAGAGGCAATTGAGTCTTGCCATATTCTTCGTTTAATGGCAATGAAAGATGCTGATTAAAGAATCAAACTAAAAGCGAGGAAGAGAATTCGATTTCTTAATTAATTGAATATGCCTGGATTTATCATATATAAGATGCAATGAATGTAGAGAAATATTTACACACTCTTACTTTTAAAGTGATACATCATTAATACTCTACCCAATAAAAATGTTCCAAACATCATCTATTATGAATTTTATATATCATAAATTTCTTCTAATTATTTTTTTCATAATCCATTCATTATAATATATATTTATTATGGATGAGAAGATTTAATTAGGAGAAATTTATGAGATATGGGATTATAATAGAGGATATTTGAAACATTTTCATTAGGTATAACATAAATGATGTGACACTTCAGGAGCATGCAAATATTTATCTGAGAAAAGGTAGACGGAGAACAGAATCTGTTCTTTTTTCCCAACCACATTCCCAGCAAGACATTATAACTTACACAAGGATGCCTGGTTATAATTTCGCATAATGTAAGTGGTAATGAACGACACATACTACTACTACTACTACACACACATGCTATATTATTCCACATTACATTCATGAGAAATATTTTCATACTCTTGAAGTGTGACGTCATCCAATAAAAATGTTCTAAATGTTATTTATTGTGATCTCATATCTCATAAATTTTTCCTAATTAAATCTCTTCATCCACAATAAATATATATTATAATGGATTATAAAAAAGAAAAATAATTAGAAGAAATTTATGACATATGAGATATATAATTAATGATGTTTGGAACATTTTTATTGACTAGAATATAAATGACGTGGCATTCCAAGAATATATAAGTATTTCTCATTTTTTCAAAGATCAATTTTCTACTGCTAACAAGAGGATAAGGAACTCAAATATAACGTTCCACTCTGATCATATTAAATTCAAGCATTGTTATATTCAACAAGAAATAATTTTTTTTAAATATTTTCTGCATTCATACGGATTTGTTAAAAAATTTTAAACTGTTTTTGTAATGCTATCCTTGGGATTAACAAGTAAGAACTTCCTGTTATGTATATCTGTTCGTTTTCATGTGATAATTGAAGTTTGTATCCACCCGGCTCCAGTTGCATGTTTCTCAATGATGAGTTAGAAGTAAATAATGCGATCAAATGATGCTCTAAGCTTTTCACCCAAAAAAGAAAAAAGAAAGCAGAAGATGCCTTAAGCCACTGAAGATGTTCCCACTTCCCACTAGCTGACTCAGCTGCTCCATTCCATTGGTATTTGAGAGCTGAGTTTGTATCATGGCTCTTCAACGATGCTAATCATGTACTGATTGGCTGTTTGATCTTAACACACAGCCGTACATTGGTGGTATTTGAGAATTATCATCTTGCGAAACAGAGACATCTAGCTCCAACTGATGACAGTATGGCACCCACTTACACAAGACTAAGATCGCCCCGTACAAAATCAATTCACCTGTCAAAGCCCTTGCTTAGCTCCAAGTAATCAGTAAAAAGGAAAATCCAAAACCAAAAAAGAAAAGAAAAGAAAATCAAAGTTCATCCTCCGTCCACAGAAACCCTCCAATATCCAATCCGCCCGTTGCAGAACCACGATACCGTTTGAGTCCAGCTTCCGACTGTCCTGCGTGGACATGGCGGCCACCCCAAGCCCCAACGGAACATTGGACATGGAAAACAGACAAGCCCGTCGACGTCACAGGGCACTCTTCAGCACGTGATGTCCGTACAGGAAGGACACCTCCGACTGGGGTTTGAGCCACACCTTGCGCTTCGCATTAGAGGCCAACAAATCCAAAGCTTGAACGTTGAGGGGGTAATCGCCGACGCAAGTGCCGAGAGAGATGGGGTTGGGTCGGAATATGTTGGTGGCTCGCTTCACCAAAGAGTCGCTGACGTAGTAGACCTTGTTCTTGCCGAGGCCAAAGCAGCAGCGACCAGAATTAGAGTAGGGGCCTTCGTGAGAAGGATTGTCGATGACGTTATTGAGGTTGTTGCCCACAAATTTTTCTGGGTTTACACGTCTCCAAGGCCAATAAAACATTTTCTGCCGTTTCCGACGAATTAGACGAGACACCACAGTGGTTTCGGTCCCATCTCCGCCTGGGGCCTCTGCACCCGAGGTTTGCGCCAGCCCACCTTCACCCGCCTCCTTGGGGTTTTGACTTTCTTCTTTGAGGCTACATCTTACCAATTCTTGTCATCAGGACCAAAAAAAGACCCATACATGTTTTCCCGCTCTGGGCACACGTGTAAACCAGCATGCAGGGAGTGGCCCAACTATGTGACGAGTTAAAACAAGACATAATTTTTGGGTCTTTTGAGTTTGGCCCATTTGATCAACCCGCGCGCGTGTGTGTGTAAATTATTCGAAAACAAATTAGTAGATATTTACCCATCGTCCATGGGTTCAACTGGCGAAGGTATCGGACACTCTCACAAATGGAGTAGATTTGATTCCTGGGAGTGCCACTTTGTTGTGGCTCCAATTGCGGTGCTTGGGGAGGCATCCTAGCTCCTAGATGTCTAGGTAAACGCCTGAGGGTAATTAACAGCTCGCCCTACCCGACATTAATATGACATAGAAAGAAGGGAGATTTCGCCCTATCCTTGGATCGTGGGTGAGCCCAATCCCTTTTCAAAAATTTTTGTACAAAAAAAAAATTAGTAGATATTTTTGGGTCTTTAGTTTCATCTTGCCTTCCAGGGTTTTGGTGATATTCAACTCAATTGCCAAGTTTGGTAGCATGTAAGTGAAGGGTTGAGAAGTGGAACTGGAACTGGAACTGAAACTGGAAGCCAAGATAGTGTTGTTTGTTACAATGGAAGTGGCTTCCATGGATCCTCATTTCCACCAAAATGTTAGAACCCAGTTCCTAAGCCCCCCTTAAGGAACCCAGTTTCAGTTCCATGGAAATGGAGCTATGACCATTTTACCCATGCTCCATCTTCCCAACTCATCAGCCAAGCCACTTCCCATCCGTCGACCAGACCTCCAAACCACTTCCCATCATCCGTCTTCCCACCATGAATATGCATAGGATGGTTCTCAGGAGCAATTATGGTTGTGTTCTGCAACACGATCTATACCGTGGAGTTGAACTTCAAAGTCTTCACCTTGGTGGATTTTGGTGCGAAGGCCGAACCTTGATTGCTAATAAAGTTGCTTGATGAATTAGTGTAATCAAACACAAAAGGAGGTTGATATGGAAAATCTCTGCTGTAAACTCCACTGGTAGCATTTCTGTAGAATGCATCCAACATAGAGAATCCTCATCCTACGGGTAACACGAACGATTCATTGTTCATGATTGCAGACAATCACGTATTATTACCAGGACCCCAACACGTGTTATTTGGAAGATTACAGAAGTCGAGCCCGATCCCTATGAGAGCGAGATGAAATCGTCATTTTTCCCGTCTTCTTCTTCAAGCTTATATTTGATACCCATCGGCCATCGTTAGATCTAAGAGCAAGGTGAAGTTGTCAACTTCAGATTCGGCCCAAGCTCTTCTTCACCGGTGAAGTCATTGACTTCAATCCCTACGACAACCTCCCTCTCTGTTTGATTCATGCGTCTCTTGACGGTGAGCATGACGCAAGGACGCAAATGATGGTACAAAGGTGAGCATGACGCGATGGAGGTGAGCACAAAGCACGACGCAAAGATGCCTTCCTCCTCCTTCACCTTGGATTTTATGATATTTGGATTTTTTTCCCCTATTTGATTGTTGTTGAGTTTGATTCTGCCAGTGGTGTTGGTTGCTGCCGGTCGAATAGGTTGTGGTTGCAAGCATATGGGCTTTTTTTTGACAAAGGGTATTTTGGTAGTTTCATAGGAGAAATATATATTTCAATTAAAAATAATTTTCTACCTCTTCCATCCTATCAAACATATCTTAAAACTCACTTGCAATTTCAGTTCTAATTCCACTTCCACTTCCAATTCCATTTCCATTTCCATTTCCATTTCTAATAAAAACATTTCCATGTACCAAACATGGCAAATGTGTCTGTAGTTGTCGATTCTACTCTAAATAATTGATTTAGAGAAAGAATAATTACAAATAATTACAAATGAGTAAGTACGATTGTCCCAAACTTTCAAGTTACAAAAGCCTAGACTCACGTCATTGAAGATACCCCTAAATCTCATCGTCATCCTAAAAGCTTCCTAGTTGTTGAAGCTTGGATTGCATGCCTTGAAGAGATTCAATGCTAATTGTCTGCTACAACCTCTTTTTCTATCAGCTCCCACTCTTGAGATACTTCCTACTTGTGCCGACAGTTAGAGTTCTGTTGCTTTGTTACTCTGTTGATGTTGTTCTGGCTAGAGGCAAATCATTCCTACTTGATATGGACACCTTCTAAACTAAAAGATCCTCATCGTGGCGGATTTCAGAGACTTTAATTAAAACAAATGAGAGTGCAGTAGCTTACTTTCCTTCATGTTTATTGCTGTACATATATCCAAAATTTTGTAGGATAAAAATTGCCTTGACACCTGCCAAATCACACATTCACACCACTCTTTAATTTGAATCACCGCTCACCCTTCTTTAATCAATAACCCGTTACCCTTCCTTTCGATAAATTTAAATCCGGCAAGAATATTCCTGGAGACTTCAATACTTATTCATGATACTTCTTTCAATACTCAAAACCATGAAAATTTAACATACAGCACAGTCTAGTAAACAAAATCAATAGTTAAAAAAATCACCAAAAAAAATCAATAGTTCCAAAAAAAAAGAATGAGATACAGTTAAAAAAATTGAAAAAAGGGTTGAGTTAGAGTTACACTATTGAGGCTGGAAAAGAAAATTTAAAAATCGAATCTAGCACCATCATCGAAACCATCATTGTAACCAGCATCATAAACACCGACGTCAGATATCATATCTCCGATGAGAAGCCTTCCAAGCACTCCTCCCAACAGTCCAGCTCCCATTCCCATTCCTAAATTGCTCTTATTCGCCGGTTGCTGAGCTGGTAGATACCCGTAACCCAATTGAGGTGGAGGATGCCTGCCATATGGCGGTAGAGGTGGATACGCCACCGCAGGCTCTTCCTTTGACGGTACCGCCCCCTAAGCCTCCAATAATGTTTCCTCAAATCTGTAAGAGATATTCAGGACACCTTTGGCTTTGCCGGACGGTTTCCTCACGTCGTAATTCCAATGCTGCAATGACTTCCCGTCTCCGGCATGGTCGAGCAACTCGTTAACAGAGACCCAAACGGCATCGATCTCTTTGTCACCTAAAATAGAGCGATTACAGAATAGTTGGATAAAAGGGTGAGTCGGTTCCTCCTGGCCAAGAAGTCACTGATGGCGAACCGGACAGTGAAATTCCAAGAGGGGCTGTTGATTCCGCTGGGGATCACCGATGATTGAAGTGACGACGTAGACATGCATCTTGGAGAAATGGGTAACGTTCTTGATACCTTATGCGGATGCGATGTTGAGTTCTAACGTCCTGTAATCCATCCCGAAGAGGTTTTCGACCCTAAAACTGAGGAAAAAGATAGGTTGCTTAGTATGTAGGGTTGAGATGGAAGAGGTCGGGAAAAGGTTTAAGGACGAGAGAGAAAATCTGTTTCCGGATGGGTAGTGGGATTTATATAAGTCGGGGTAGTCAAGGATTTAGTTGCATGGATGGATATGGGTTCAACTATGTTTGGCAAACCTCTAAAAGAGATTCTAAAGGTATTTTTATATAAGTCGAGATAAAATTTCTTTTATATTCTTACTTCGGATTGCGTAAAATCACTTTTAAAAGCTATTTCCAAACTCACACTAGTAAATCACGAATGACATTGACACCTTGCCTCATGTAATCTATATTAACTATTTTAAATTTAAATTTTATCCTTATCTGACGCGGTGCTTTTAGTTTTAGAATTTGTTTATTAACCACTTTTAAAATCATTTTCATGTAAGTCAAGATAAAACTCATTCCATATATTTATTTCGGATTACGTATAATCACTCTTTAAAACTTAATCCCAAACAAACAATCATTGCCATCCCATATTTATAAAAAAAAAGCATTTATTATTTTAAAAATAGACAATGTATAAACGCAGCCCAATTGGGCGCAAACACATTCCCTGATTGAAGCCCATCAATGTATGTCGGCCTAAAGGGCTAAAATTTATGTTTGGCCATTTGTTCTGCCATTTCAGTCACGGATTCTCTCTTTGGAAGTGTCTTTTTGCCAATCTTCAAATATGCAATAGGATTTACTTATCAATCACTCCTATAATCATTTTCATGTAAATCGATACAAAACTCTTCTCATATATTTACCTTAGATTACGTATAATTACTTTCCAAAAACCAATCCTAAACAAGCTAATAATCCACACATGTTGCCAGATCCTCTTTGATTTCTCAGATGGAACATGCCATTCAAATTATTACTTTTGACGAAATTCTTGTTACAAAAGTGTACATATTTAGTACACAATAGTGTCTTAAACAGAATTTGCTTGAATAATAATACCCGTGTTTACAACAAATCAGGGTTAAAATGTAAATTTAATAATAAAGTTTTTATCAGGAACATCTCACATAATAAAGTTTTAAATGGTGCAAAAATATACACAATTTTTTAAAAATAATGTAATTTCAGCAACTGGAAAAATTAATTGTGTCTAGTTTTAAAGGATAAAAGTAATTTAAAGGACAAAAGTTAATTGTAATCATTTTTGCAACTTTAAAATTAATTTTTGTTTTCCCTCCAATTTTTTAACAAATACTTGCCATTTTTGAGATATTGTATATACTTCTATGGCTTTCAAAAATTAATCATGCAAATACTAAAATTGCATTTCAACCTAAAAAATTATTTCTAATTAACTTATCCACATTATAGGGATTCTCCAAAAACAACCTGCTCTGCACCACTACACAAACATTAGATTGTAAATCTCTTACTCTATAATTAGATCGTTAACAATACCTTGAATCCTTAATATAACAATCCATCATTTTAACGAAATTAAACTTGATGTTTGGGCAATTAACATATGTGTGAGCAACAATTATGTACAAATATAACCCACTCTTTGAGCTCATAAACTAGACAAGTTATTGTCTCTTGCACTGTTCTGGCAGCACTTTTTTTTTTAAAAAAAATAAGAATTATCATTATATCCCTAAAAAAAATCATTTTTAATTTTAAAAGGTTAAAGAGTATTTTTATCCTGAAATCAATTTTACTCTAGAAGTTTTTTGAGGAGAAATGCTACCTTGAAAATGTTACAAATGGAGCAATGTTACACCAATAGTTAGAAATAGTTAACTTTGACAATTAGAGATATGTGACACTCTCATGTGGCACTCAAGGGTTTGTTTGGTAATTACTTAAAAAACATTTTTACGTAAATCGAAATAAAACTTCTCTCATACTTACCTTCGATTACGTAAAATCACTTAAAAAAAAACCATTCCCAAAAGTAACTTTGATATATGCCTCCGAGCCACCTCATCAGCCACACAATGAGAAAATTTTTCAGATTCAAATCCTTTTCTCCGAATAACTTCTCTGATTCTTCCCAGAATCAGAGAAGCTTCGGCGAAACACCACTTTCACATGTCGGATGACGTCGCCTTTTTCGACTTCTGTGTACGCCTCCGGTTGCTCTTCCTCCTACCCTTCTATGTCCACCTTCTTCGTCTTCCCTCCCTTGATCCCCTTTCTTTGACTCGAGTCCAACAACTCCATCGTCAAGCACCCACCCTCAAACCCCTCCCCTCCCCACCATCGAGAACAGGCTGGCCTGGCTTGGTTCAGATCTTATCACTGATCAAAATGAATTGAGTGAATATATATAGATATATAGGAAGCTTAGCAATTTAGCACCAAGCATTAAGAATGAACAAGCATAAGTTGTTGAATTCAAGCTTAAGGATCCGACTTGGACATTTTCTCAAACAGGGAGGTGGCAATCACGAATGATTCAAGCATGATCACTCAATAAAAGAAAACAGAAAGAAATCTAGACAAAGGAAAAGAAACATGACACTATTCTTGGCCTCTAAGAAAATGAAAAACTAGCAGAAAAGATAAAACTAGAAACTTGGTTTCAAGTTTGCTCCACCTTGGCAAAGAAAAGTGAAAAATCCACCCCCCCCCCCAACTAAAAAAGACCCATAAAGAAAAGGAATAATAAACCAACCTTAAATATGGCGGGAATGAATGCCCTAACAAAATTATCTTTTCCCTTCATTTTTTGGGAAACAAGCAAGAGGGGATATGTAGGTAGCTTTGTGAGGATTGTGATGGTAGCTTTTGGAAGAAAGACATAAATGGAAGAGAAAGGAAAAGCAGATCGAGCTAACGCTATGAGAACAGTTAAAGAAGTGCTTCTTCGTCTCAAGTGAGAGAATGTCCAATTAAAGACAGAAATATGGCTTATGCGACAACCGGTAGGCCCGCCAGGATACTCTAGCGCTCATGAAGATACGCTCCGACACGAAAGTGTGAAGCTAAAGGGCAGGTTGAGGAAGAGGTTGGAGCTTATGATGGTGAAGAGAGAGGGAGGAGGTGACGTGGGCGATGGGGGTGCTTTGATGATGACGTGACATGTTGAATGTGTAATATTAGTCAAACTAACTAACAGTAAACAAAATTTACCATTTCTTTTTTTTTTAACCAAAAAAATTTACCATTTCTAACGGCTAGGAGAACATTGCTTCAATTTTGATTTTTTTTTTGGTAATATTCATCCTAAAAAAATTTCTAAAATAAAATTATTTTTAAGTGTAAGTTTAAAGTTTCAGAGAAAAATGGTAGATATCCCAATTTTAAAAGACAAAAACGTAATTTTTTAATTTTGTTGGAATTTGTCCAGAAGCAAGTCTCGCCCCGCTCGTATCGACGCGCCCAAATCTCAATGGAATAAGGCGGCAATCAGGCCCGCCTCTTTCTTTGTCTCCTCTCTCAGATGACGGGCTTCTTCTCCATTGCCTCCTTCCCTCGTTGCAGGTAGTTGCGCATACTTCGGAATATACTAGAGGCGATAAGTGGCTTTCTGCTAATATCTTTGGATTCGATGGCAATTTTGCTGGTTTTGTGCCCCAGCTCTGAGCAGTAGCTCTATTAAGATAATTAATGACTCTAAAGGCGTCCTGTAATTTCTAGAGCACTGATGAGGGATTGAGTTGATCATCGATGATTACTTTGCTTTATTTTTGCCATAAATGCCAATTTTCGCTATTCTTGGCGTTGCTTCCGTCATATGGGTGCTCGCGGAATTTCGTGACGTCTAAAACCATGCCGTTTGTGTTAGTTTATGTGATCTAAAGCGGTTTACGGGTGCATCTTCCAGGTCATAGTCTGAAAGGGAAGGTTATTTCCGGCAATGGAGGAGCCGAGCCAACTGCAGCGTGCGATGATTGATGCCACGGCTGGGGCAATTTCTGGGGGTATATCACGGACAGTCACATCGCCCCTTGATGTTATTAAGATTAGATTCCAGGTCAATTTTGGACAATTCTTGTCTTCATAGCTTCCTTTCCATGGCACATTAGGGTGACTACCACACATTGTCGGAGTCGCTTTTGTTAGGACAGGTTTGCACTGACGGATGGGGCAGGGCAATAAGATTTCTTTCTTTCTTTTTTTAATGAATTGAATGTATTCTACGTTTCAAACAGACTTTGGGTTGTTGATTTTGTGCCTGTTAATTATTGCCAGCTCCATCTCCAAGGTGAGCAATCAGCTGAACAAAACTACAATTTCATTTGTTGACAGGTTCAGCTTGAGCCCACAACTTCATGGGGTTTACTACGCAAGGATCTGTCCGCACCGTCAAAATATACTGGAATGCTTCAAGCAACCAAAGATATTTTTAGGGAGGAAGGCTTGCGGGTAGAATTACTCAGCTTCCCTAGACTGTTAGATTTTACCCTCTTCTTTGTTTCCTTTTATTTTTCCTTTCTTCTTTAAAGTTGTCATGCTCTTACATTCATATAATTGGACTAAGTGTGTTGAGACGGTAGCATATAAATCATATAACATCGTTGTGGCTCAGGGACTCCTCATAAGGAGTGAACTGTGAAGCTTCTCAAAGCTTTTTTCTTCTATCTGACCATAATTTTGTACATCTATAACTTAAGATGCTCATCTATCGCAAAAATGCTTTTGAACATAGTCGTAGAATATCCTGGTTGTTGTTATCCATGATAATTGTTGACCCTTTAAACATCTTTTATGTTGCAATGGACTGACCTTTCTGTGATCCTTAAACTTCACTTAAGGGATGCAAGACTTGTACTTTTATATGCAGGGTCTACTATGTAAGATTTTTCTTTTCTGTAGTTGTGCTTTTGTTTGGAATTTTATAATGTGTCGCAGTCTTTTATCTCAATTAGAAGGGGATAACGTGTTAGCGTCTTTGTTTTTTTTCCTGATATTTTCTTGCCAACTGCCTATTACAGGGCTTTTGGCGGGGCAATGTGCCAGCACTTCTCATGGTTATGCCATACACATCCATACAATTTACAGTTTTACACAAGTTAAAAACTTTTGCTGCTGGTTCTTCCAAGACAGGTATTCTTATGTCTAATTCAAATTCCAGTCGGCATGCCAGCATATACACATGGCAGCAAAGCGACTTTGGTTCATAGATGTCCTATTGTTATAAGGTGTTCCTTTGCCAAGATTTGTCCAATAAATCTTCATATTTATGAGGTCATTCAAGATTTCAATTTATTAATTTATATTGTCACAGAGTCATATTTGGTAGATGCCATTCCCTCTTCAGAGATATTATAGAGAAATTCCGTGTCTCTTTGAATTCTTGATTTACGTTCGTCACTTGTTTTCTTTTGCTACAGAGAGTCACATTAATCTGAGCCCTTATCTATCATATGTCAGTGGAGCTTTAGCTGGGTGTGCAGCTACTGTAGGGTCATATCCGTTTGATCTTCTTCGAACTATTTTGGCTTCTCAGGGTGAACCTAAGGTATAAGCATTATCATATGGTTAAGGATACCAGGGTATTTTTACAATAATTTTCTTCTGTTTATTAGTGTTCCATTTCCATAGGTAACTGAGGCGAACTTCTGATGTGGGTGTCAATAGCCATCTGCCAATTCACATTCGCTTGAATCATGTCTTTTCTCTTCACTTACGTGAGGCGATTTCATTTGATAGCTCTATCTGCTGTGCTTTGAAATTGTATTTTTGTGTTAACATTTTTCTTTTTATATATGCCAGCGACTCATGAATAGTTGTATTGCCCAGTAATAGTGGTCGGGTTTAAGCATATGGAAGTTTCATTTAGCATTCACCCAGGAGCTGTGCTTTAAAGTTTAAACCCCATAAAGTACATCTTAATCTTTGTTGAGACTTGAGGGCGCACAATTTCCTTGTGTTAGTGTATGATTTGTTGTCAAAGACCTAAATTGGCAGCTCGGCACTGCATTGAACATGGCTGTTTATTGCTGTTCGATTTTGTTTTCCTTTTCCTTTTATTTTTTGTGAATTGGGTGCCATTTTGTTCAAGAGTCATGGACTAGATGCAATTAGATATTTGCTTTGTATGAAAATACTATATGATGCTGCCTTGTTGGAGCTATTTTTCTAATTATATGCTATGCAAATATCTGCCATCATTTAGGTATATCCAAACATGAGGTCAGCTTTTGTTGATATCCTCAGGACTCGTGGCTTCCGAGGCTTGTATGCTGGATTGTCACCAACATTAGTTGAGATTATACCTTATGCAGGCCTGCAGTTTGGTACTTATGATACATTTAAGCGTTTGGCTATGGTACAATTGCAGTCCTTTTTTTTTCCTTCTTTTGAAATTTATTTTTCTTACCAGAGCTAGCTATGCATGCCTGAATAAATTGTGTGAGCAATTTAGGGTTTATTTGTCAACCTTTTCTAGAATCACTTTCACGCAAGAGGCAAAACTCTTCTCATATACTTACCTCGAATTGTGTATAATTACTTTCCAAAAGCTAATCTCAAACAAACTTTTATTATGCCTCAATCTGTTCTGGTCTACATTTCAACTATTTAATAACATTTTTGGATGGAATTGTAATAGAAGAGAGAAAGCAACAGATTACTGCAAATTTATGCAGCTTTTCTCTAGTAGGTTGTGTAATCATGTAAAGAATATCGTTAAATTGCTTCACTCATTCAGGGTGATGTGCTGATTTGTGATTCATCTTATGCAAAAAAATTTAGGCTTGGAACCATCTTAGATACTCAGAAACTGCTTTAGAAGAAGGCCTCTCTAGCTTTCAGCTATTCCTTTGTGGGCTAGCGGCTGGAACATGTGCCAAGCTTGTCTGTCATCCCCTGGATGTGGTGAAGAAAAGATTTCAGGTAAACCTATCCTTTTTTTTTAAAGGGTTAAACCTATATTTTGTCCTTATAGTTTACCATGAACTGATTTTTGGTTCATAAAATTTGAAAGTTGTAATTTTTGTTTCTCAAGTTTATTCTAGTTAAAAATGTTAGTCTTTATGATTTTTAAAGGATTTAAACCTTAACACCGTTAATTTTGCTTATTTATCATTGATTTTGTTAATTATGATGAAATGATCTAATAACTGGATAAGATAACATGGAAGTAATTTTTATGTGACTTGTTTCTGTAGTTTTAAGCTTCTTTCTTGTTTTTTTATTTTTTTGTATTTTTTTTTATCTTTCTTGGTTTTAGTCCTAAAGTTTTAAATATATGGTTTTCGTGCTTATTATTTCAGAAGGCTTAGATGTTTAATGACGTCAATTAATACTGTTAAGTATATGGATCAAAATATAAATCCATTCAAAATGTAGGGACCAAAACCAAAATTGGTTAAAAGTATAAGGACATTTCCAAACTATAGGGACAGTTTTAGACAGAGTGAATTCAAGGGATCAAAACCATTATTTTTAAATTTCAAGGACCAAAATCCAAATCAGGGTAAACTATAAGAACCAAAATAGATTTAATCCTTTTTTTAATCATCATAGAAATACATCATAAAACAAAAAATGTTACAACCCTGTTTCTCAATATACAGCTACCCTTCATCCGCCACCTCCCTGCATCAAGGTGGAGGATGATCTAAGGACCAAAAATACCCATTGTTGCATTGGACACAATTAGCAAGAGTATCAGCACAAGTGATAAGGTTTTTATACAAAAAATAATAATAAAAATAAAATTTATTTTCCAATCCTTAACTGCTAGTGACCCTAGCTTCATTTACACCTATCCTGATTTCAAGAATTTGGAACTAGCATCATTTCGATCAAAAGAAGAAAAGAGAGAGAGAAATCCGGAGATCTGTTTTTTCCGTCAGTACAATGATGTCTGGCGTGTCATCTGTGGCAAAACAAGCATAGAGAGTAGTTAATATAACTGGACGTTAGTTATACTGTGGAATGTGGGTGTGGAAAGTATTTATAGATCTGCGGACATGGTGCAGATTGAAGGGCTTCAAAGGCATCCAAGATATGGAGCTCGGGTGGAGCATCGTGCTTATAGAAGTATGTTTGATGCGATGCAGAGGATATTGCAGTCGGAGGGTTGGGCTGGTTTATACAAAGGGATGGTCCCATCAACCATCAAAGCCGCACCTGCCGGGGCCGTAACATTTGTCGCTTACGAATTGACTTCGGATTGGCTCGAGTCCCTTTTGAATTGAATTCTTATTATTGTTTAGACATATCTTTCTCATTCTTTCTTCTTTTCTTCAGATTATTTAGGATAGAAGAAAGCGGGCTCAGGAGGCCATAGTCAATCTCGATGGTGGTTGGTGGTTTTTTTTAGGTATAGCGTATTCAAAAGTGAAATTTTTTTACGGCAATTTCAAAATTCAACTGTATTCATCAACTTTAACGAATTCAAATAATTCTTAATAAATTAATATTTCAATCTTTGTTGGAAGGAGTTTACATTTAGTACTTGTTTTAAACAAGTGATACATGTAATTAATAAAGAGGTTTGAGCTAATATAAAGTTTGATTTTTATAATCTATCTTCATTTAGGTTTTGATCATTATGATTTTAAATTTAAGTCTTTGATATCTTAAGTTTTCGTTTATCTAAAACATTAATCTCTATAATTTAATAAAAATTGTAATAATGTTTAATATAATCATTTAGTATTAACGCTATCAGCTACGTTGATATGGTTTGATGACAAGGTATTGTGTGGCTAAGTGATAAAACTTAAAAAAATAAAAAATTAAATGGGGGGAGAGAGAGTATATCGTCTCCCACTAACGCCAGTACCAACCCATTCTTCCCATCTTCCCATTTTTTTGAACTTTTCATCACAATCCCCTTTAAGTCGTTTGATGACGGATCCCTTTTTGTTGGAGGAATTACTATAAAATTTCATGCAAGAGAATTAATATCAGACAGGTCTTAAGAAGTTGTTGAGTAACTTAAGTTGTCATTTGTAACTGTTTGAGTTATCAATGGAACCTTTCTGATATTAATTCTCTTGCATGAAACTTCATAGTAATTCCCCCTTTTTTTATTTCAATCCTGCTTGAGATATACACAGTTCTGCTTTGCCTCAATGATTTCATCTTCCATTTGAAGCAGCTCTTCCTCCAGTTTCTCATTTTCGAGCTTTGCCTCCCGTATCCCAACGAAGATAATGATGAATCCTGGAAGACGGTGTACTCTCTCTGATTATTATTATTATTATTATTATTTGTAATTTTATCACCTAGCCACAAACATAAGTTGAACAAATCAGAGTCAGCTAGCATATACTACATCAGTATAGTTAACAGTGTTAATGCCACATCATCATAGTTAACACCATTAAAGTTTTTATCAAATTACAAGGATTAACGTTATAAAGAAAAAAATTGAAAAATTAAAGATTTAAAATTATAGAGATTAAAATTAAAATAGGGTGAATTGTAACGATCAAACTTTATATTATCCCAAGAGGTTTTGGATCAAACTTATGTTGCAACTAGTTTGAAGCTCCAGTTTAAACCATTTATATATTTAATCTCAACGATTTATATTCATTTTTTATTAATTTGTAATCAATTATTAATATCATCAGTCATCAATGTGCTTTAAAAATTTGGATCGTGCTGTTTATTATTAGTGCTTTCAGCAACTAATTTTTAGGGAGAATTGAAGATAAGTTCTTATTGAAAAATTAATTGTGAAATGAGACCTTTCAATTTATGCAGTTGAGCTTTCACATTATGCATAACTAAATTTTCATGTTACGCAACTAACTTTCCTTATATGCAATTGAACTTTCACGTGGATTTAATAGCATGTCTCATTTTTTAATTGATTTTTTAATGGGAGATAAAATCTCCAATTCTCACTAATTCCTATTTTTGACTCCTCTTATGAATACCGTCTTTTAATGTGCCCTTTTTATTAATATATATATACATAAATTACAAGCATTTTAAATAAAGAAAAATTATTATTAAATCCAATCGAAATGTACAAATTCTAATTTAGACCCACACTTTTATCAAATATCTTATAAGGCTTATAGGCCTTATTAGGGATTTATGAAAATTGTTAAAAGGACCATAAACCTTTTTGTCATTAAAAAAATTGAAGATATGCATGTCTATGCCAATTTTTTAATTACACATTTTCAAAAACATTTTACCTTAATACCAAAATCTACGTCCCTTTGGATTATTGAGATTTCAACTTCTAATTTTTTAATGGACTTTAAACAATATTGAAAGTATACTTTGATAATTTCTTTTTTAACCCTAATTTTTGGATTGTTATTTTGTACAAATTTCTAAAAACTTTTCACCCTAATGCCAAAATTTACATTTCCTTGAATTATTGGGATCTCAACTTCTAATTTTTTAGTTGATTTTAAATAATATTGAGAGTATACTTTAATAATTTCTTTTTTAACTATAACTTTTAAATTGCTATTTTGTTTTGAATTTTTGCAAAAAAATTTGCTATGAAAGGTTTATACAAAAATTTTATTTTAAATGGAAATTTGTAAATTGCTATTTTGTTTTGAATTTTTTACTATTTTATTCTGAATTTTTTATTATTTTATTATTTTTGATATATAAGTGAGTAATAAAACATATGAACATCTTAGTAATTATTATATCAAAGAAAAATTATCTTGTGTGCACACTTTCAAAGAAAATTAAGAAATAAAGGGAATGCATGGAATGAAGAGGAAATATTTTATTGAAAAAAATAAGAAGGCGAAAAAGGTTTAAGCTAAGAAAGAAAGGAAAGGAAAGAGTATATAAGTAAAATCATCAAATTTAAAAATACCAAATAAAGCTTATAGATCTTATTAGATATTTGATAAAAGTGTAGGTTTACGTCAGAATTTATATATTTTAATTAGATTTATTTAAGATTCTCCCCGATATTTTGTGGGATTTTTTTATGTGAGATATTTTTGTTTATTACTTCAAATATATATATATATATATAAGAAAGTTGGATGGTATGTGGTATTATTATTTACCAATAATGCTTTCAACAGTTAATTTTCATGTTTACCCTTCTCAAGAATATTTTCCACTTTTTCTTAAAAAATGATTATAATAATTAACATCATTTCAAATATTTTGCGGGTCTCTTTTTCTGCGTGACATTCATTTACAGTGCTTTCAACTAATTTCTATTTTTCCTGTTTACCACTTTAAATAATATGACGATGGTTGGTGAAATTAAAAGCAATCGAGCGAAGAGTGAAATAATAGTTCACTAAATGTTAATCCCTTCATATACCCATGTACTACAACTAATAAATAAAAGGCACACTGCTAAAAATATTCAAAAGGCGAGAACCCACCCAATGGACGAAATTCCTACTGCTAACTGCCCCTCCTCCCTCTCCTCCGTCATCATTTTGACTGGACTGATAAGCTTAAAATTCTAGCCTTTTAAGTGCTCCAAAACAAAAAAATTCTAGCTATTTATAAACGATTTCCTCCCATATCGATGTCATAAGCGAACTTCTCCCTGTAATCTGCATTGACTTACTGTATATATATATATATATTCTATTCATGCGTTGCGAATTAGAAATTAGAGCAATATACAAACTTCAACAAACGTGTTACCCGTTGATGCTTCTGGGCTCAGTGCTTGACAGAGCGGAGGGATTGAATCTATTCTGGTTTCCAATTACCCTGCTATCGTTCCATATTTGATAATTTGTGACAATTCTTCCAAGGCAGAGACTCTTTACCCTTCACGAGACTTGAAGCCTGTTCTGAACACATTATCATTCACCATATCCTCGACAAAGTCATCAGAAACACAATTTGCTCTATCTTTTCTCTTCTGGAAATTCAGCCTTTGCTTCCAGTGAACTCGCTTATCACTTTATAGCATGAACGTCGGGAAGGTCTTGACATTGAACTGTCAAAAGGATAATCCTTACTTTTCCGCTTTTCCTTTCTGTCAAGGTATCCAAAGGCGAAAGCTTCCAGAACTTTAGTTGTAAGTGGGCGGTTTCGTGTGCTTTGCCTCCGAGCATTCATCTCGGATTGGGGCTGACAGTTAATCACTGGTTGGGACATTGTTCTTGCCCTGTGATCATCTGATTCCTTCCTCGTGTAATTTTGTTGTGTCTCAGACATTTCCCTGACAAAAGATTCATCACCCTCATCTTCATGTGAAACAGGTAAATTAAGGTCAATCATAGCCCGTGGCAGGGATTTCTTGCTTGGCTCCTCAGTTGCAGAAGGACTAGCGGCAGGAACAGATTCTCTGTTGATGATTAAGCTGTCATTTGACAGCAAACCTGTTGATGTCTTCTTCTCCTTAGCTGGAAGATCTGCTAACAATTTACTCTCCAGTGCTAGATTTTTAAGTAAAAAAATCTTGCTCGATTTTGAATTGTTGTGATGGTAACTCGCCTCTGGTTTTATTCTGGGAGCCACAAAGATATCAGCAGTCTTGCGGTTTCTCTCTGCACGGTCACAGGCAGTTAGCTTTCTTCGTCTTTTTGTAACAGGGCTTTGAATATTTCTGTTATCAGGTACCACTCTCCAGTTTGATTGGCACTTCATAGCCTTTCTTTGCGAGTTATTTGATATATCCATCTTTTGGTCCTTGGAGGCAGCAGACAAATTAGCAGAACCTGTGCCACTCACTGGAAGATACCCCCTTGAGGGATTGTTCTTAACACCTTCCATGTCAGAAGGGACTATTTTATCAATGCTACATTTGGTGGCTTTGGCAAAATCAATCTTCTTCAGAAAAGAGTACATGTTATTGACTGGGTCAGGTTCAATTGTTTGCTCCTCTGAAGTTTCCTCATTAACAGAGTCATTCTCAGATGAAGTTTCTAAAACTCCTAATGGTAAGCTTCTGAGTTCTCTCATCTTTGCTGTCTTGTCAACAGTTGGACTTGTGTCCACAACAGTAAACTTTCTTACGTTAGAGCTGCCGTTTGGAATCCGTGGTTTGAGATAGCAATGGCGTTGCCGATCAGGGGGACTTTCCCTGTCCAGATTTGTTTCTTTTCTCCACCCATTTTCCTCCTTATTTATGCAATCATTACCTCTTGTTGTATCAAGCTCAATTAGCTCAGGATTAGAAGCAACTTCACCCAGTACATCACTGACAGAATCAAAATAGTGATTTCCCTTCACTAGCTTCCTTGAAAACTTTTTAACCCCAGGGACGAGAAAGACCAGAGAATTCTTCAAAGCAATAGCATAATCATGGCTTCCTGGTTGTTCAGAGTGCCAACCTCTGGCAAGTAAACGAGGCCAAACAGCTTCCCAGAAGAGATCACTTGATCGAGCTTTACTTAATCTGAAGTTTCCAGTCAGAAAGGTTATTATTTCTTCAGGTGTAAGCATGGAACATGCCTTGCCAACTGGTATTTCTGGGCGGACAGGAAGCATCTGAGTGGGCTTCAGAGTTTCTGCATTGATACCTTTAAGATCGTTTCCCTTACCAACTCCTACTGCCTCAATAAGCGCACTCAGCCCAACTGAAGCCTTTAAAGATAAGGCATAATCTTCTAGAAGCATTTTTCCCTCTGTGAATGCCTTGGACACCTATGAAGTAAAGATAAATTTATGTGATTAAGCTTATCCCTTGTTCTAGGTTTCTGCAGGAAGCAAGTTCAAGAAATTGATCCGTCATGACATTTAAGGTATGTTTGGGAATAACTTTTTTAAGTGATTTTACGTAATCTAAGATAAGCATGTGAGAGAAGTTTTATCTCGACTTACGTGAAAGTGCTTTTTAAGTGATTACCAAATAAACCCTTGATAAGTTTGAAAAGAAATTACATGAGAAAAGTTGTATATATCAGTGGTGCATGGGTAAAATATGCATGAAGGATTTCGGCAATTGTTCATGTGGTAATGCAATATGTACTGAGCCAAGATAACATCCTCAGTAATGGCAAAGCGTCTTTAGCTATAAATTTACCGTGAACTGTCCTAAATGTTGATGACATGAAATGATGTAATTGAGAAAATAGAAAGTTAGGAAGAATGTCAGTCAGTACCTTGCGTAAATTATCACGGCATTCCTCTGATACATTGGGAAGTAAACGAGATAAGAGTTCTTGTTGCCTTGAACCTGTGAAAATCTTCTGTCCGTAAATGCATTTTCTGTTTCTCATTTTTCTACATTCTGACCATCTTTGGTATCTGTCAGTCCTATAAAATTTCCCATAATAGAATGACAAGATAGCCCCCATGTTCTTATTGCCAATAAATCTTTTTACTTGAACAAGGTTCTTCCCAAATATATACAAACCAAGTATGAAACTGGCCTCCTCTATTTCATCCCAGGTGTCACTTGAGGAACCAGGAACCAGAGAGATGCCTTTGAATTTATGCTTCTCATGCATCTCAATCTCTGTTTTGAACGATGTACTGTCGATGGCCTCAGGCATAGGTTGTTCACTACTGGCCAGACTATTTTGAGTATCTTTGATGCATTCTAGTTTTGAATATTCAACATTATTGATTACTCCAATTAATTTCCATGCATCTTCCATCTGTACTTTTCCCGGAATCCAAACTATAGGTATGGGTAACCCTGCTAGAGACTCATGGGGTTTGCTTGCTATGCTTTCTGGATCACATGGATTCGTTTGAAACAAGTGGTCAGATTCTGATATTAATGGTGGAATTTCAACCTGGTACTGCTCTCCCACACGAGGAAATATGTCTGGATCACCAAAAAGTGATTGCTCATCCGCCTGCTCCTCAAAGCAATCCACCAGGTTATTAACTTCCACTGCGTCCACCTATCATGAAAATTAAGGATATTTAGAGAGAACATGGCCCAAAATACTTCTTCTGGTTGCGGCTGGGATAGAACAGGTATCATAAGATTTAAGATTAAATTGAGTTTTCTCTTCTCTTTGTATGAGCACTATTATCCCGAGAAAGTGCAGAATTTAAATTGCCAATTATCAGATGATGTTTCTTTAATGCACAAGAGAAGCAATTTAGTACAAAACTACGAAAGAAATTACGCTACCCATGTCAAGAAGACAGCATTTTACATGAGAGATTCGCCATCCATTGTGATTGGTGTGTTTCATCTAAATGGTACAGCAGGATTTAGGATAAAATTGCAAGACAACCAGTTCTGATCATTACAAGCTCTAATCAGCGAAATAAAGAAAAATCCAAACTAATGATTAAAAATAATAAAAGTCTGAGTATTCTTGTCACTATTAATGAATTAATTTTAAAAAATAATAAAATGAGCTATAGGCGTACGCCCGAAGTACAAAAATCCCAAATGAAGCAACAGTACCACTGGGCGGAGATATTCCATTTCCAAGTTTATATTAAACCGCGACCCCGAGAAAAAACTCGCGACACACACACACACACATAAAGAAAGTATAATACTGATTTGAGATATTGTGGTAACCAACAAAACTAAACAAAGAAAATATAAAAGAGAAACTCGAGGACCGGAATGAACATTCAGAACAAAGTAATAAAGTAGATCCATTTCCTGAACCAAAATGGTAAACGAGAGAAAGCCGGCCTGTATATATCCAAAGTCGAAGAGTTCAGACAAAGGCATGAAAATCCATTAAGCACGCTATTATCGAATTCCATAAGCAATATTCTCCATCAAACCAGCGATATTCACACCCCAAACCGGACTGTCGCCCCAAACAAGTAAGAAAAAGACGAGAGAAATTCGTAGTGAAGGACAACAAAAGCACGGAGAAAAAGTCTAGCACAACCACCGGTTTCTGGTGAGAATCTTAACATGATCTGTGGAAATTAAACTCTTTTTCAGGACGACGAGCTATGAAAACCGCATTTACAAGCGCTTTAAAATCGTACGAGCAGCAAAGCACAATATATACATGAGTCCACAGAGCGAAAAGAGAAGGTAAAAAAAGATCTCAGCGTTACCTCCATGGAAGAAGAAGTAGAAGAAACAACTGATAGCCACACGAAGAAGCGAACCTGAGACAATGGGTTGTCATGGATATACATCGATTGGTAAGTTAGATATTGAAAACGAAGAAAGGATGAGCATACAGGATGTGAGAGGGAGTAACACACGTAGCCATACGAACTAGGGAGGTCATATCACAGACACAGAGAAAGGAGGAGTTTTACCTGCGCTAAGAAGGCTGGGCTTTCATGGCTACGAAGGTTGAATTGAAGAGGAGTGTGATGAGGGGTCGAGGGGAATGAAAATAGACGAGAGAGGGAGAGAGGGTGTGTGAAAAACGAAGACGCTCTTTCTTTTGCTGAGAGGGGAGAGGGGTTAGTTGGAGAGAGAGGGGGAGGTGATTATAGTAGGAAAGTTTGGGGAGAGAAGAAGATGTGGTGTGTTGAGAGCGTGGTAAGAGGTATTATTCCCCACGCTCAACTGGCGCGTGTGTACCAAGCGACACGTGGCTTGTGAAATTCCTCCCGCTGCTTTCTGTGGGTCGACGTAGATCCTCCGAAAGTCATGGCCTGTTTTGATTCCATGTTAAATGATTCATTTTCATTCATCGCCATTTTCATTTAAAATGCTCCTTCTCATCCCAATCCAAAAATTTAACAGAGGTTTATCTTAGTTCTGCAGAGTAGAAAGATTCTAATGTATTTTGTCTTCTAAAGTTATATTTTTTCCTAATGTAAATGATTGATTAAAACAGGCATGTAGGAGGACTGATCACGTCATGTAATACTATATTTAACACCTAATATAAGAATTAATTAATTTTATATAGAAAAATATAAAAACTAAATAAATTGCTTAATTATAATGTATATTTTAAAATATTAATATGCATCATTGGATTATCATCAATTTATAAGTTATAAAAATTAATTTGAATAAAAATAATAAATATATTAGTTAATTAATTTTCTTAATCTTTTAAAAAAATTCAACTAGCTATTTTATTAATAATCCGAGGCAGTAATTGTTTAAGCAAATTTTAGTGAGGGAAGTAAAATAAATTGATTTGGGTCACCAACAGTGTAGAAAGATCGAAATACAGCACTACTGCATTTGATGTAAGAAGGATAAAAAGTAAATCGATTGATTGTGATTGAACAAAGGTATAACAAAGTGTGACGATAGCTTAAGAAGGAGGAGAGGAGCATAGTGATTTTCAATGTGCTTTAGTATGCGTGAGTTCCCTTTAATGGAAATATCAGGACAATGAATGGCAGGTGCGTGTGTGGATCATCAACCGTTAGGCTGTTTTAAAGTCTTCTGGAGATTTAGGGATCGTGATCATTAGATTCTCAAATTCTAACTAACTAGTCTGACATCCACGTGATGCTGACGATAGATCTGAGCAAGAAGATTGGTGCAATGAGTCATCATAGCGTCTAATCATTGGACCCTGGTCGTAGGCGCACGTGTTTTTGAGGTGCTTAGACACTAGGGCCCGATGGGAACTATGCCTTGGACTGGTTTCATTTGCTGGGTTGTAGACTGATCTAACCTAAGTAATTTTTTAGACATACAATAATAACTAATTTAATTAAGCTTTTCAATCTTCATAAAGTTGATCATCTAACTTATCCATCATCCATCCACAGGCTTAAGCTAGCTACTTCACTCTCCATCCTCAAGGGATTAAAGACCTCATTGAATTTATCTCTATAAGTAATAAAGTACATCTTCTTTAAAAAATA
Source organism: Vachellia collinsii (assembly GCA_006871305.1). Lineage (NCBI taxonomy): Eukaryota > Viridiplantae > Streptophyta > Magnoliopsida > Fabales > Fabaceae > Vachellia > Vachellia collinsii. Next base: position 12,437 of record QFDD01000075.1, on the reverse strand, counting down.
CAACAAAGTTCATTCCCCAGGTGTTTTTCTTCTTAAAGCACATGTGTCTTTAAATTGAAAGTAATCATATTCATAGTACAGTTTGGTACTAAATGTAAATATATTTTTCAATGGGATTCGAATTTTAACTTACCATATTATGAGTGACTAACCCCTTTTATTATAATTAACACACATTGGTTCTCCACGTGTTTGTTTGATATCATGGTTAGACATTCTAAAGGCACTTAAAACGAGCCAAAACTAAGTTAATCAACGAAGCAATTCCTAAAATGGGAAGATGAACTCATGATCTCATCTACTGTTTATCCTCTGTTCCCCCATCTTAGGTTTATTATTCCCATCTCTGAATTAATTTAAAGTTTGGACCTTTTTCCCACTACAAGAGTTTAGACTCTAGATCAGTCCCAGTGATACAATCATGATAAATAAAATAAGAAATATGTATAAATGTGACCATTACCCAATAGAAAGAGAATGTAGTATTATCTCAAGGAAAAATTGGTCGAAAGACTCGTATTTGAATTAAATATTTTAGGGACCAGTGGCTCTTTGGGGAATTACTTTTAAGTCAAAACATGTGTTGGGCCAAAGGGAAAAAAGTTAAAACATGTGACTATGTGAGGGAAGGAGGGAGGGAGTCGGGGATGGAGCCTAGCCCGCTTTTACACAGGAGGGATTTTCAAAGCCCAAGCCTGCAAATTTGACGTCCTTTTTTTTTTCGCTCCAGAAATTGGTGAATTGGTTATGCATTTATTTTATTTATTTCCAAATGTAATCTTAGAAAAATAAAGATTAGAATAATTATTTGGAATTTTTCCCAGATTATAATAAATCAATTAAAAGCTATGTTATTTTTTTAAAATGAACTGAATTTTTTTATATTTCATTATAAAAATTTATGATGCTGAACAAATTTTATTTAGTTTAACACCCATACTTGTTTGGCCACGCCCACAATACATATAAATTTCAATTTAATTCACACAGATTCAAATTTTTGGCGGTGTATAATTTTTCTATACAAACTAAAATTTTGTTTGTCTCATCATTTGATATCTTTTTTTAATTTTATCCCTCATTAATTATATGCTCTTCTCATATTTTTTTTTTCCAGTCATTTTCTCTTCCACACATGCTCTCCATAAATAAGGATATTTTAGAAAATTAAGTTACAATTTTTTACATATTATTCTCTTTAACCAATTTTAATAAACTCTCTAAATTGCGTTAATTAATCATTTGAAACTTATAATTTGAGGAGAATACTATTGTGATCTGGGAAACTTTTGAATCGGCCCTTCACCAAATGAAGAGCATCTTTAGGTCACACTTTGAAATCATGGTTTGGCTCCAAAACCATGGTTTTAAAAAATGGTAGACAAACATGTTTCAAGAATGCAGAATATTTTTTAACTCTTAAAATTATGGTTTTGTGTGAATCACACAAACATCATCAGATTATCCAAAATAACTTTTAACTCTCAAAATCATGATTTGGAGGTGGAAACTATGCATTATTATTTAAAAAACTATTCTTTTTAACTTTTTTCAAAAGTCATTCTCTAAAATTTATTATCTAAAATAACATTTACGCAGGTTATTTTTCAAAAGTTAATTCAAACATATTTGAAATCTCATTTGGAACTCCCATTTTTTTGAATAATGCAAGGGACATTAAGCTTTTACTCCCTCATTATATGTGTGTGTGTGTATGTATAACATATAGCCTGAATTAATAGCCGTTTAGACTGGATCCACTGTCAAAATTTGTACGAATGTTGTAGCCAAGAGGAAAGGCTGTTATTACCTTTATGCACAGCGATTCTTTTTAGCATTGTTGTCGTGTGGGAAACTCTCGATCGGTGTGTGTAATATATACAAAACATCCTTCATATTTTAGTATTGAATAAGAATCCATCATTAACCTTTCAATTTTTTATCTCTCAGAACCATTAGTAGAGTGAACTAAACTTTAGACTTACCATTATAACTGGTTCCCTTAAAACCTGGTCCCAAGCACACAGCGCATTAATGAATGAATGTTGCTCTTTTTATTTACCCATTAATTAATTCACAACACATAATTAACTTAACCTAAAAAAGAATCCTATGATTTTGTTTGTGGCCAACATCAATCCCCATGCCTTGAATTCCTATGCCTGCACTTTTTATTTTCATGGCTTTTTGGCAAAGCTAGCGGACGATCGCAGTTATGTATACTATGTATCTCTTGTACTCTCAACTAGTACCTTTTATAACTATCATTAACAAAATTTTAACCATCAATACAGTAAGCCACGCAAATTATAGTACAACTAATTAACTTATATTGCTCATCCCACCCGCTGAACAATTGGCTGGCTGTCGTATGAAGTGATAGTGATGAACTTGAATGAAGCAGACGGCACTAAAAATAAAATAAAACAAAAATTTACTCTTTGGCCGTGACAGGTCCAGTTAGAATCCACCTTAAAAGAAAAAAGGAAAGAGATTATTGAAAGTTGGATCGTTCGGCTAACCATACAGGTAATGCATACCACCATGCATAAAGATTAAAGAATTAATGGAGTACCGTGAAGAATCGTCTTTTCAATATGCCGATGCGGATGCTGGCCCCGGAACTGGTAATCAAATCTTTTGTTAAACAGGCTGACCAAACCTCATTGGTGGACTCGTAGGCTTGACACCACATTCCTCGATTCACCTTAATCACCTTGTTGGATCCCACACCTCGATCTCTTAAGGGCTATATACCTCTTTCATTTCCTCTCCCTTCAAACATCTCAAAAGCTCTCTCACCATCCTATCCAATCTCTGCGCTGGACTTTCTCTACTCTCCAATGGATTCTGTTGCACCATCATCAGATCCCACCATTATTATTTAAGCCCACTGCGTCCCCTTCTTAGGCATGTGTGCTCTAGCTAGCTAGTCGATCACTTAGTTTTTGGTCCTGGGAATAAAGTTGGAAAGGAAACAAACCCATGGAGAAAGTTGGAGGAAGTTCGTCTGCGAATAATGACGACAGCGGAATGAAGGAGCAAGACAGGTTGCTGCCGATAGCGAATGTGGGTCGGATCATGAAGCAGATACTGCCTCAGAACGCCAAGATATCAAAGGAAGCGAAGGAGACCATGCAGGAATGCGCGTCGGAGTTCATAGGCTTTGTGACGAGCGAGGCGTCGGACAAGTGCCGGAAGGAGAGGAGGAAGACGGTGAATGGGGATGACATATGCTGGGCCCTGGCTACGCTTGGTTTTGATGACTATGCGGAGCCACTGAGGAGGTATCTGCACAGATTTAGAGAGTTAGAGGTCGACAGAGCTAGTCATGAGAGAGCGAATAGCCCTACCGACAGGGATGACCTCTATCAAATTCCCTCCACAGGGATCAGGCACTAAGAGTTGCGTATTAGTTTAAATCAATTATGTTCAACGAAACACTGTATGTCGGAGACAAACAGTAAGTAGTGACTGATCATAAGCTCCGTCGCAAGGCCGGTTAAGGTTCTGAGACGACGAGGCAATGTAATAATTTTTTAGTCTTGCTGGCAACAGGTGCCCTCTTTGTTTCGCTTCTTCTCTAGTGTCTGAATACATGGCTTTTAATTTTGAAATATATATATATATATTTATATATTCTGCAGAATTAGTTGATCTAAGCATGTAAAAGGAGAATCTAAGAACATGGCATATATTATGACTTGCATTTGGATTTGTTTGGTTTTTATTCAATTCATCAGAGTTGAAACCAGGAGTCAACGGATATATATATAGTATAATTATTGATTAGATGTCAACAGCATATGACCCAAAACAGGAAAGCAACAAAAACAAGAAGGGAGCTGATGCGCTTCGATTCATTGGAGCTGTGGTCGAATTTCTCAAGATAGCAAGGGAAATCGGAGATTAGACAGAAATCCATTTTCTCGCTCTACACAACTAGACAGGGTGGAGGGTGGCTGTTAATGGTGTGAGATGGAGTGTCGGGAACAGAAAACAGAAAACCATTCCGTCTGAGTGCTTTTTCTCGTAAGAAAGCATTTTAGCGCTCTCACCCATCACATCATGCAAGTATGATGCCCACCTTTGTTGTTCCTCGTACGGTGGTTCGTACTAAGCTAAGCTGGGATGTTGCCTGCCACAAACAACTTGCCCGGTGTCCTCCACGCATCCAATAATCAATATTATGCATAGCAACGTCACGCCATATATTGCATTCCAAACAGGACCACAAATACCATTTCCCACCATCGACTCTGCTGCTCTCAGTCCAATTCTGATGTAGTATTTCCATAAAGTCCATAATCTTATGTAAAGTATGCTGAGTAATTAATCACATCTATAGTTCTATTGGCTTTAACTACCCACTTCTCGCGAGGCGAAGTATAATGGTTTGAAGCAGCTTTCCGAGTTCTAAACATCTCTTATGCCCCGTTTGGTTCGTTGGAATTGAGGGTGAAGAAGTGGAATTGGAATTGAAATCCTAAAAATAAGTTGTTTGGTTTGTTAGAAGTCACTTCCATGGAAGTGAGACTTCCATCAAATTGAGTTTCATGGGTTCCATAGGTTATCCCTTGAAATTGGTTTCACTTCCATGGAACTGAGATCTTATTCCCATTATACCCTCTAATATTTTATTAATTTACAAACCCATCCCTTCTCTCTCATCTCCTCGCTGACCCAAGCCACTCCGACGCCCTCCCTCTCCTGTGTGAACAGCGACGATGGCAAGGACGATAATGGCGAATTCGACGGAGCAAACGGCGGCGAGGATGGATGGCAGATCTGGTGACGCAAACGATGGCAATAATGGTAGATCTGACTTCGACTCCCTCCCTCTCCATTTGATTCATCCTTCTCTCAACGGTGAGCATGATGCAAGGATGAAAACGATGGTGAGGACTACGACACAAGCTTTCCTGGAGAACGCACGATGTAGGGACACACGACGCAAAATTTTTCTTGGCAATGTTGGCCGGAGGACGCAAGACGCAACAGTTTGTGACCTTCACAAACTTCAAATCTGTCTTCACGAATGAGATTTCTTCATGCCGAAGATGAGCATGGTGGTCGAAACTTTGGCAATGATGACCGAAGGCCCGAAACTGCTGAAGAGAGTGAGGGAGAGATGTTTTTTTTATTGTTGACAGGGATATTTTGGTAAATTGCTAATATAAATATATATATATGTGATTTAAAAAAATATCATGATTCCATGTGCATACCAAACAAACTTTTTAACCACGTTTCCACTTCCACTTCCAACTCCACTTCCACTTCCACAAAAACTCTTCCGTGTACCAAACGGGGCATTAGGTTGTCCTATAGGCTGTATGGCTCATAAGGGTCATTCGTGGCTCGGGCGTTGAGAAATTGGCACTTAGCAAACAGTGATATTTGAAATTAGAGCAAACTTTATCCGCCCGCCGGCCTCTCCCATGTTTGCACACAAATATTGCATGAAATGCCATCGATCGCATGCGTCGTTTGTCCTCCCAAAGGATCACTTCCTCTGTATGTCCTTTGTTTAGCCACCTCTATTCTTGGATTAATCTCAATTCTAAAAAATTTAGGACCTGATTTAACAACCCGAACAGACTCCACGGAAGCATTCCATTTCTCCACTTTACAATGATCCTATATATATAAATCCCGGTGGCCGGTGATGTTGACACCATTAATTACATATTTATCATCAAAATTTTAATTGAAAATAAAAAATTCCAACACTTCAAAAGATTAATGGTATAATATTAAATTTTGAACAATTCTCACCAGTCTTAGATTGGTTCATTTTTCCCATGTCTGTACCAGGCCATAGGTCAGTCCCAACCAGCCAGTCCGATCCAATTCTAACAGCCCTACTGCACAGCCACGCATGGAAGTCCCTAGCCTAGTTACTCTGACATACCATATTTAACTATGCAAACAAGTACATCCAAGAATCACAAATCACGAATACCACCAATAAAATCTTCCGCGAGCACCCACATATGACTGCAATAATGTCATCGTCATAAGAAAAATTCAGCACGGGAAACATTTTCTTAACAGCCAGTAGAATGAAGAGACTTGCCTCTCAGACAATTTAGTACATGATCTGCAGCTAAGCTAATCTTTGATGAACAGACTCTATACACGAAGTTACCGTCATAGATAATACTCGTATTTATTTTTTTTGGCTGAAAGATGCTTTATCACACACACATGTTGTGGTCACTAATCACAGCTCAAAGTGAATGAAAAGCAACACGCGGCCATATATTCCAATGAGTGGTGCTAAGTGGTATTTTATGAAATGGGTTGCTGTGTCAATGACAATGATGGACAACCACAACCAGAACAAAGTTGATGTGCTTATGAGCAAAGAATTGTATTTGAGCATAACATTGCATTGAAAAAACAGAGCAGGGGGAAATACAGAGAAAATGCCAACAAAATCACATCATATTCATGCAAGGGAATCCTTCTGGTTGGCCTGCTCCCGTAATAATTCTTCTCTCACTCTTCTGATCTCTGCCTCCTTCTCCAACCTCTCTTTCTACAAAAGCAAATACAGAGGCAGCTTCTGAGGGATCAAAAGAATTTGATTTCACAAGCATAGTCGCAAAGATTGTTGCACATCTTTTTGAACCATTGCAAACAGAGTAAATGATGTAATCTTTTTTTTTTTGCCATAAATGATGTAATCCAATATCAACTTCAAGTGAAATGCAATAGTTTTGGACACAAATGGGCAGATCATACCCTGGTAGTATAAATGTTACTTCCCACACACAGAAAGGTCAAGTTCAAAAATTTATACACAATTTTTCAAATATCTGGAAAAATTAAGATAGAGAAGCACCATAAAATAAGAAATTAGAATAATTGAGAATGCCAATATCAGTAGTTCACCTGACTTCAAGGAAAACAAGTTCATTCTATCTAATATCAACTTACGCATCAAATAAGTGGAAACTAACCCGTAATTACGGATGCCACAGATTAATGACATACAAGATGCCCAAAGGCAAAGGAGTATAAATTAATGGCACGATATCTAGGGTTTTCTGCAGTGGACAATCAATAGGAGAAAATCGAATAAAATTTCGGATGATGAAAATTCCGACGAGTTAGTCCATGAGAGGCATTTATTGTAGAAGAAAAGAAAAGGAGAAGCTAAAGGAACAAACCTTTTCGTCCTGTCGAAGAGCGATCCAGACATGGACCTTCTCCATGGACTGCCAGAATAAGAAAGCCCCCAGAGACATTGCGAAGTAGGTTGACACCTTCACCATCTTTCTCTGCTTCGATCGGTTTCCCCTCTTCCGCACCGTCACACTGCTTCAGATGGTCAATCTCTAGAACCCAGTCACAGGAACTAGAAGAAATCAAGGCACAAGAACACCGCAGAGATATGGATCTTCCGTCAAAATGGGCTCAATGGCCCAAACATAAAAGCATTATTCTTTCAATGGCATTATCGTTAATATGTCAACAAATGGAGGTTAATCTCGGGTCGGGGCTTGTTTCGTGGTATTTATAAAGCGAGCCGAGCAAAGGGCTCTTGAAAACCCTAATGCGGAGTGATGGCAGTCTGGTGTATGTGAATGGGATAGATGGAGGGGCTTGAGTTCCTGCTAGATTTATATTGTGATTGTTTTTGTTTTGTTGTATGAAATTCAAGTGAATGGTCGCTTTTGATAGGCGTTGCGTTCTTCTGTTTGTTTTGCAATCGCGGAAGGACGCGTCAACGAAAGCGTAAATCTAATTCAACAGCGGCCTCATTCATAAAGCAACTATGAAGTGCTTAACTCTCGTGGTTAATGATACGGTCGTGTTGTGACATTCTGTTCGTCTTTGTTTATGGTTTTTTGAATGTTGCTTTTTTTTTTTTTTTTGCCAAATTTTGAATGTTGCTTCTTACTGGTGAACTCTCCCTACAAAAAGAGTGGGAGGTGTTCATGTTTCCGAAGCATAGATTAACAATGTTGCCAGTTTTAAACAGCGTGGGGCAATCCTCTTTAGCTGCTTCATGCTACCTGTCTCCTGGTACATTACTGTTTATCATAAGTCGCAGCATTTTAATGCTTCGTCTTTGGAAAGACGTCCAAAATCTAGTGAGTTCCCATACAAGTCTATCCATGCATCCGATGTATTAATTCAAATTGCAAAATGAGACGAAAGATGGATGGATGGAGGAAGCATCTAGGAATCACTTCGGTGCATTCATTCAAAATCCCAAATGTCGAATATCCTTTCTCATATCTAATAGTACTCACTCTCCTTTCATCTTACATTCCTGAAAATGACTAACAAGTTCCACCCAAATTGAACCAAATTCTTCATAGCTAATATGTAATTAGCTAATAAATTTCTATATTTCAGAAGAAAGCTTGAATTTTTTCCGAAGCTAACATACTCAGGCAAAGGACTGACTGACATTCAATCATCATAATGCAAGCAGAATCAAAAACACATTCTTGAATACATAGTCCTCTTCTATACTTAAATAGGAAGAACTTGGGCTACCTTTTGGCTCATAACAGAAGTCTTCCTGCTTAGTCCTGAACAGATTCAGGATTGAGACTAAAGCCAGAGTTGAAGTGGTTGGGGGTGGCACAAGACGGCCAGGCACTACGCCCAATCTTTAAAAAAAAAAAAAAGATACAAGGGTTAACCGGTTAGGGGTTGACATTATATTTCGAAGACTGGATTTTTACCTCCCTGCGTTAGCACAGGGATAACTCAATCCAATCATCTTATAAAGATATATAACGGCGTTTCAAAATTTAAAACAAAAGTTTTGAATTTGCTTTTGAGGCACTAATTAACAGATAAAAGACAAAATGCTCAGGACATGTATTGATGTATATGGTGACTGAATTTCAATCCAACAAGTGGAAGGCCTTTCAGTTTTCACACATAGACAACATATTTCTTCATTGGACGCTTGCAGACATCGCAGACAACAGTTCCTTCAATCTGTGCTTGAGACGAAGGAACCAAGTAAGAGTGACAACAAGGCCCTTCAACAATTGGAGGTTGTAGGAAATTCCTTATTGCACCCACCAGTCCCAATGCCTCCACATCATTTACCCACTCTGTATATCTCTCCAGCCAGTCCATTACCTGCCTTCCTTCGAGCCTTATGATATCACTTGAACTCCCTCTTCCGATCATCACCCAATCTTCATCTCTCTCATTTTTGTCTAGCAATGCAGACAAGTCTGCTAGGACTTGATCCGAACTTGTCTTTCCCAGCCTGATTCTGGACCTCCTCATGCTCTCCAATCGAAGCCAAAAGAATTGTAATTTTGTCAAGAGAAGTGAATTGATGGGATTATATTCATTGGCAAGTGTTTCCATTATTTCTTTTACTTGTTCACTTAGCTGGTTCGTCCCAACATATATGGTTTCCAGCTGCAGACCTTGTCGCTTGAGCTCCTCTATTTTACCATTGAATTGTCGAATCCACCCCAAGTCGTCACTCCCGTAAAGGCAGAGATATTTGCCTTCTTCAACCTGACACAATGCAGAATATTAAAGCCTTCCATGTTAGTTAAAATAAGGTCTGAATCAGATTCATATCATACCCAATAAGCAAGCAAAAGGTTGATATCATCTATCAGTAACTTCATTGTCAAGTTCTCATCTTGCCAGAGCTCTGCCTCTTTTGTTGCTGAAAAGGGATAAGCTCGAGGTCCCCATATTTCGATCATATCAATTGCATTTGAATTTATAACCTTGCCATTTGAATCTAGGACTACCATTTGGGGCTCTTCCTTGTAGTTCCATTCTTCTTTGATATACTTCACTACTGCCGAACTGAGGAGCCTTGGCTTCCTAATAGTATACCAAGGGAAGAATTCTGATAGAATGTTGAAAATGGTTTCTTCAGCATCAGTCCACCCATCAGAAGATGGAAGTGGGACCCAGATGATCTTATAGATGTCCCTCAACTCCTCATTCAAAGGATGATCACATGTTTGCTGAACCAGCAAGAGTGATTCCTTCAGTGTAAGCTGCTCGGGTTTTGAGATCAGCAACAGAACAATCTTATTTTTTAGTTCAGACACACCAATCTGTTGGTAAAAGAAGATTCAAAATTAGGAAGCGTCAGTTCCTGAGCAAAGTTCCTTTAAATTGTTAAAAAAAATTAAAAAAAAATCTGAGGAAACAAGTGAGTATGAAAGAACGATGTACGTTTTCTTGAGTTGAGCAATCTTTAAACGGCAAGTAATCCTTCATTGGAAATAATAAACTGAGAAATTCTTGATTATCAATTTGGACCTCATCAGTGAGACTCTGTAGCCTGTTACGCAAGTTTTCCTCTGAAAATTTAAGCCACGGTGATGATATTAGAGAACAAAGCAGAATTGATATATAGATGCCTCCATTGTAAGAGTTCTTATGGAGTTGAAAATGACCTATTTCTTGGTGACACAGATCCACCTGCCCTTTGAGAATGTTGTATATGTTGCTTAACCTATAAGCCAAACTTGAAAGCTCCCAAGCTGCAAGTATTGTTGAATCCGAATACCTGAAACAACTAAATACATCAGAACAGCATCCCTAGTTCAACCTGTTGGTTTTGATCGTCAAGTAAACCTGATGAAACTATTATGAAGCTAAACAAAGTTGATACAAAAGTCAATTGCCGGGATAGAAGTAGAACATGCACTTGCTCATGTTTCTTGATTGTGAACTCTCTGACTTGAGAAAAGCATGTAAAGATGCTCCTGGCGATCCAGTACACAGCTATGTAAATATGAAACTTTGTTACATGGCAAATGTCGCTGTCCTGCTCCGCATAAATAAGTGGGAGAGATTCAAACTTGATGATACACTTGGCCACCTCCATCATGGTCTTAACCAACAAGCTCAATGCCTTTAATCGAGGTTTCAGTGACCTTAAGTCCATGGGTAGCTGCTTGAGCCTTGTAACTGAGACCGCCAATGCATTGCATTGGTATAGCTGCATAAGTCCCCAGAATTCACCATACTTTACAGCAAAAGCAGCAATAACTAGAACTACTTTAGCATCCCATCTGTAGTTTTCTAACAGATCAAACAAGCCCATGGTTTTTGAATTGATGTCACCTTCCACAGAGCATTTGGACATTATCTGCCAATCAAATTGAAAGGAAAAAGAATTATTTGTTTTGATGAAGGTGCTGCATATATACATCAATACAGTCAATACCATGCATGAAATTTTTCTGACAATGCTTCCCACTGGTTCAGAACAACCAAGTAATTCAATTTCGCATATACCATCCTTTGAAATGGAAGTAAAATGTAAACTTGGAACCCCCTGAAACAATTAAAAAAAACCACTCATTAAAATCGTAAATTGAAAACTTAAAACGTATGAGAGGTCTTATAACGCTATATACTTGTGTCGTAGAAGCATGAAACATGATGTTGCCTACTGCATGAAGCATTGTCTCAGAATCCAGCCAGCGACCATCTGGATCATGAGTAAGGAGGAGCTTCTTCATCAAAATATCATCCTGTATGGTTGAATTTGAAAGCAAGCAGAGAGATTGTCTTTTAAGGAAATCCATAGTCAAAACGATAATGGTGAACTATATCACATAAAACATGGTTTAATGAATTTTGCTTGAATGTTCTACTCGTAGACATCCTTCTGTTATATTTTATGCTTACGTGAAGGTCAAGCAGGCTGATATTTCCTCTTTTTTGCTTTAACAGGTTATGATGTTCAGTGGGGACCATTATTCTTTGTCTATGTTACATCAGTCTCAGACATTGCCCATACTAAAGAGTGTAAAACAAAGGCGAATGTTTCTGATCTAAGCTTTTGCTTTTTTTTTTTTTCCCTTTTCTTTTTTTTAATTGACTTCAAATTCCTTTGGGTCCACTCATACAAGTGATTAACAATTAAAGAATTTCGACCTAAGGAAGTAACCTATTGAAGTTGACCACTTTCCGGTTAAAAGTAAAATAAGACGGTGAACTAGAATGCTGATATTAAATTCACTCTTAGACAAATACGGCGCCAGACTGAAGGAGAAGGAATATCTAAGATGAAGAGTCTGAAAGCGTTACTTTAATCATTGAATTTCTTTCTTTTTTTTTTCTTTGGTATATTAGTCATTGAATCATTTACTATGTAAGTCAAACTTACGTTCTGGCTAGTAACAGACTTTAACTGTACACGTGATGAAAAGAAACACTCTGCATTTTCTTCCATTTCCCTTGATAAGATACGTTCTTCACGCAGCGTCTCTCTGCATATTTTACATCACATTCTCTCTTTGTCCATTGTAATTGTTTTAATTCATGGCTGAAACTGAGACAGATTGTTTTGTAATGAGAGTAAAATTGTGCTGATCAGTCACTCTCTGAGATGCGAGAGAGGCAAAGAAGAGTTCATGAAGAACATGCACAGTACATAAAAGTATAAAACATTCCATTACAGAATC
>QFDD01000074.1:0-92376 GCA_006871305.1 Vachellia collinsii | reverse complement strand
TTGAAAACCCCGGATAAGGTTCAGTAGCTAGAAACTGGATGGGATAAAAATGACCAGATGGGTTAGCATAAACAAGCAAAAAGTAGCGAATTTTGAAGGCGATCCTTGCCGGAAAGTGGAAGGAAATTATGGGTTTGATCGAGTAAATTGCAAGTTCAACTCAAAAGAATTGAGAACCCGCAAATAGTGAAGGGATTGGAGAAATACGAGAGATTCGAAGGAGAGTTAGGATTTTCAAATTTTTAAATATGTCGGATGTAGGCAAGTGGAATCCAAGGAATCGGAAGGGTTGCGAATGCGTCGGATTTTCTTTCTTCCGCGTCTTGCCAGACATATGCAGTTGACCTTTCCATTACTATTACTAGTAACTAGTAGCTAGTAACCATCGATCAACCCTTCACTTCTCGTCCGATCAAAGAATTGATGTTAGTAGAAAGAAATTGAAGAGAAACGAAAATGTTTTTTCATGTGAGATGTTTAGCATGTATAAAAAATAATTTGATAGAAAAATTTATATTTGGTTGAATTAAAATGACGATAAAATATGTAGAAAAAAATATTTAAAATGATTATACTACACTTTTCAACAAAATATAGAACATGATATTTTAAAATATATATTTAAAAAAAAAATGATGTGCTAACGGATATATATATTAATAAAATTTAAATAATGTTTCATTTAAATTATGAGTTATTTATAGCATGCATATAGCCAAAGCTACTGGAAGAGCATATGCATGTTAAGTCATCTTTATGGGTAAATCATAGTTATGTAAAATTTAAATACCTTTATTCTTAATTATTAGTTAATGATGATTTGCATCTAATCAAAATTATAGAAAATTTGGCATAGCTATAAGTTACCCATCACCTACGTATGGTTAAAGTAATTTGAACTCTATATATACACAAGAGCAACAAAGAAGAAGATGAACCAGAGACTGAAGCAAGGAAAAAAACCAAAGGCAATGTGGTATTTGATGTTTTCCTGAAGATGATTGAAAATTGGTTCGATTTTCCTTTATCTATTCGAAAATTGGTGGCTGTTGGAATTGGGATTTTTAAGAGATTTGCCAGCCAAACATGCTCAGCCAATGAAAAATTGTAATTTTCCCTTTTCTATTGTATGATTTTCAATGAAGCAAACTGCACCTAAATCTATCTTAAATTCAAATAGAATCATATAGCATTAATTAAAAAAGTGGAACATTTTTTATTTTGTGAAAGGGTTTTATATTGTAGATCAAATCATTATTTTAAAAGTTACTTGTACGGGGGAGTGATGGAGTTTTGTTTTAAAAATTTCATCTAATGCAATGAAATTTTTTTTAATTTATCATTAAACCTTTTGACCATGTAATTTATTTATTTATCTTTTTGCCAAGAACATGTAATTTATTAGTAATATTAAACTTCCAAATAAAAATTGATATACAAAAGAATAAGGATTTGTAACATGATATCATGTATTCCGGATTGTCTTTCACATAAAATTTACACTTCTCTAGTCCACAATGAAGAACATTTTTTTACTTGTCATTGATAGTCTAAAACGCTGGGCATTTTGCAGTTTAAAAAAATATCTTCTATTAATTGTATGAAATTTAGAATAAAAATCAAATATTTTTTCCTTAGTATGGATAATACTAAGAATAAAAATAGAATGGTGGACCTTGTAAGGATAATCGAGCATAAGGAGTAAAGTCAACTAATGTTGACCAGAGATTGTTGGTGGCCATGGAGTGGTCCATCTTTCATTTGATATTTTGAGACAGAGAAAGTATAAATCAACTTAAAAGTGGACATACTATTAAGCTGTTCTTGAGCTCAAAGGAAAGATATATAAATCATAATATGTTGCTTTTAAATTTCTCAGTTGGTGTGTGGCCAAATGTTTCACATATCCAATAATCTTGTCATACTTAGATACTATATTGAGCAATTGGTTGTTAATTATCATGCAACCAAACAAGAGACTTGCCTCTACCGGTATTTTCAGTTGCTATCATAGGATGATCCTAGATTCAACAATTTAAAGGTTCTGTTTCTGCTTTAAAATAGGCAGTCCTCATAAGGCAAGAGATCATGGATCATAAGGAGAGAAGAACCATTGATGAGAAAAGGAGGAGCTCAGAGGGAGAGGAGGAATCACTCAATAAGAAGGAGAAAAGGGATCACATTTTCACTTCTTCGCGGATATAGAGAAGGGAATATACCTGTGCTGATTGGTTAGCTCATCAAGCAAATTTTGATATTTTTTTATTTTTTTCTGCTGAACATATGCATTTTCCCGTCAGGAAGCAATCATGTTTAAGAGTTAAAACACTATCAGATATCAAATATGGGTGTGTCTTATACGAACGTGGGCTCTAATCGTATTAATAATTGACAATTATTTCTTATCTTTTTTAACTGAAGCACATGCATCTTCCTAACAGATTCAATTTTGTTAGAAGCACGATCAAACATTGGATGTAAGCACATCTTTTAATAGGGACTCGAACCTTAATTTATCATATTTTAAGATATTAATCCATTATGCTGGACCCGTACCCAACCACGGTTTATTAATTTTTTTTTTAGGCAAAAGCATTTTCATATTTGATACACTATCGAGCGTTAGATGTGGGTATAGATTAATTTTGATTTTGGCATCTCAGTTTTCATACAAAAAATGGGAGAAGCCAGCGTCTCTCTCGCATAGACTGGGATTGGACCTCCTTTTTGGGCCTATGGGCTTTTGTAGAGGAGAGAGTGAAGAAGCGTTTCATTATTTGATGGGCCCAATCACTTCTTGCAATAACTTAATCGCAGGGGTGAGGAAGAGCCACGTATTGATATTGCTAGGCTGGCCCCAAAAAAAAAGAAAGTATTGACATTGCTAATTTCTTACTTGTTTTAATATTTTAATAGCTTTCAACTTCAAATTTGACTTCCCATCTGGCAGTAGGATCATGGTACTCTATAGCCGTCAGTGCCGGAATATACATAAACAGTTAATATTATTTCCATCCCTCAAATTTTATTCTAATTTTAATTTGACTCTCTTAAATTTAAAATTAATGGTTTTACTTCAAAAACTGAAATGATTTAAATTTTATTAAATTATGAAAATAAATAGTTTAAATATAATAAAAATTAAGAGATCAAAATTTTAAATTTGGGGAATTATAATTAAAATAAAAAAAAAGTGTATGTCAATGGATATACATGCGTCGGGGGCAGTGTGAATATGAAATGAACCTAACCCACTCACGGTTTCCAATCCGGAACGGACAAGCCTGGTTGGTCATTAATCACGCCAAAACCATACTTTTTTATTTTTTTTAAAAAAGGGGAAGTTATTTATTTTATTTACATCTGCTATATATATTCATAATAATATTATTAAATAGTTGATCCGTTTATTACATTTAAATTCTATAAAAAAAATCAGTACAAGATCTAAATTAAGGTGTTGATACTTTCTAGGTATGAAATATATTAATTAAGGGGAGAATTACGATGAGATCCCGTACAAGGGATTTTATGATTAAACAGTCCCGTAAAATCAAATATTTACTGTCAAGTCCCGTTAACAACTTCACGTACTGAGATGGAGTTGTTAATTACAACCCCATCTTAGTGCATTAACAACTCCACAGGACTTAAAAATAATTATACGATTTTGTGGGACTGTTTAATCATAAAATCCCTTACATGGGACCCCATCATCATTTTCCCTATATTTTTTTTTATTAAGTTCTTTTGGTAAATAGAATTTTTGAATAAAACTGATATAAATGTTTGATCGAGATTTGAAAGAAAAAAAAAAATTATAGGCAGGAGTGGATCAATGGTGTGTCTCAGACTCAGAAGCTTAGCATTAATGATTAATAATTAATTTAACTTGGTTTTGAAGTGAAAGTGTGCCGCCATGATGAAGAAGATCCATATATCCACACAAATATATATAAAATAATATTGAAATTAAAAGGGGGGGAATAAAATAAAGAAATAGAGAAAGAAATATTAGTGGTGAATGGGAGTGCCTGTCATGATCATCAACACTAATTATGTCACCCTCACTCGTTAATCCTACTCTTAATCAATCCAGATCATTCGACTCTCACACGTCTTCATCTCCTCCACTTTTTATTCTTTATTTTCTATTCTCATTCTCATACCTACTTTACAAATATTAAAAAAAAGGAAACAATTAATTGATTAAGTCCAATTATTTTGCCTCTGATTACATGGCTGCTTCACTTACAGTAAATGAATTAATATTAATGTGTAACTTTTGAATTAGCTACTTAGCTTATTTGGATTAACTTTTGAAAAGTGATTTTACGCAATTTGAGATAAATATGTGAGAAAAGTTTTATCTTAACTGATGTGAAAGTGATTTTAGAAGTGATTTTGGAGGGTTGACAAACAAGTTTACGTCTGCATTTTAATTTGGTTTGCATCATAATAAATTTGGTATGTATACACATCTCATTTGAACTATCCAAACGATATTTGAATGATTAAGATTTTATTATTCTGTTTCTATAATTTTGCACTCTGTATCATCGGAGATGATAAAATTATTAGAATCAATTTAAGAAAATAAAAAGATTTGGTCACAGCACCATAGTCACATTCTAATACACACACAAGTATAAAATATAATTGATGATTACATTTATTTTTAAATATAATACCTTAATTTATTCAGTCTATCCAATTTATAATGTTTTCTTCAAATTATCCTAATCGATTACACATATTAATTACTTTTCATGTAAATGTAGCCATGACAAAACAATACATTAGAAAAGATAGCCCATATTTATTATAAATAATTAACTTAAACGAATTGTCTTATTTTACCCAGATTAGTTACTTAGTATTCCAATTCTTATATTAAATTCCGGAAAAAGCAATTTATGGGCTTAATGAAATTGTCAAGTTGTCATGTGGAGGGCTAAGTTTAAACATGAACACACACACGCATATATATATATATATATGCAAGCAACATTTATTATGGATGATAATGTTTTATGCTGTGGACATTATCCTTTTATCATCATTTTGTATTCAACAACACTCAACTTCACATATTAAAAAAGGTCCCAATATGCAATTACGTCGTTATATGTATCATATCGAACAGACAAAGATACTTTGGGCATGTATGTAAATATGTGTGTGTGTGTGTCTGTAAATAACAATACTATTGTTTTCAACAAAAATTAATTATTGCATTCTTCTAAGGCCCAATCAAACTCAATAACATCATTATGAACATAAATTTTATTTCATTTTATTTTTCGTTCAAAAAGGAGAATTTTCTGGGCCCCATATACTTGGGGCATGTTTGTTTGGTTTTATAAAAAAAAAAAAAATATGATGCAAAGTTGTAAATTTTACATGCCAATATGGGACTTGATTGAAAAATGTTGCCTATGTTTCTGCTTTGTCACATAAATATTTTGCTTATATGTAAAAAAATATTTTTGTAGAATCAACCAAAATAAAACTTAGCTTTGTCCACACACACACACACACACACAATTATGGGTTATACAGCATATGGATGCAATTATGCATATCCAAATCTAATGATGAGCACATATTATCGCTTTGTATCTTATCAAAATCATTGGCATAGATAATATGAGAATTAAAAAAACATTAAAATGAAAGAAAATAACCAAAGAAGACAGCTTATTTTTTTTTTTAAAAAAAAGAATGAACTAAATCATCTCATATATGTGTGTGTGTGTGTCTATATGTGGAAAGATTAAATATTACAAAAAAATTATCATCAAAGATATAACAAGTTGGCATTATTTATATTGTCTACAACATGTATCTTGTAAATTTTAAAACTTGATAATAATTTTTTTTTTTTTGGAAAAAAATCTACAATAATCACTTAAAACTAGATAATATTTTCTAAAAAAGAAATATTTTTTTAAAAAATCAATTTACTTTATCAATTCTGATTTTTATTTTATTCTATCCAAACAACAGTGCTTTTACAATGTTTGACATGGGAATTTAAAAAAAAAAACAGGAAAAGAAAAGGTGGGCCCGCATGGTGGATTGTTGAGCCAGAAATCCAGAATTATGAATTATGATTTTATGAAATATATCAAAAAAAAAAAAGCAAAAGCATAAAAATCAGGAGGGTTTACAAGTCAACAATAGATACAGTTTTGCTACCAAACTCCCAGCTAACCCATTGAAACTGTAATAATTGTTTTTAGGACTGTTACAGTAAGCATTCACACATCTATAACATATAGCCAAGAGTTTTTAAATTTTTGTTATTAATTTTTTTAATAACACAATCCTTATAATTAATTGATTCTTATGAAACCTTCAAGATTCATCGTCAAACTAAATTGTTTAACTTATTAATTATCAATGCTTTAGTTATTATTGTTATTTGATAAGTTAAGGTCATTATTTGTTAAATTGTTATGTTTTTATGTCAAATTAAGCATATTTACGTAATTTTACAAAAATTTATATTAAACCCGATTCCTAAAAACTTCATAATAATTGAACCTTTTGGAGGATCTGAAAGGGAGATTTCGTTTTTTTTTATTCTCGTCATATATATAATTATGTATCATCATGCATCATGACCTTTAGCTCTTACCTTCTCCATAAAGAAGGTAATTAATTTAAAGGCATTTAACTACATACAAAATAAATTATATTTTTTTCAAGTGGAAAATCAACCTTCCTTTCTGGCCTATTAGTGGAAAATGAACCTAAAATAAAATAAAACATTAAAAAGGGAAAATAAAGTGTGAACAGAAAATAGCTTTCATTAAAAAGGAAAAGTAAAAGTAAAAAAGGTGATAAGCATCTTCCTAAGGGAAGGATATCATCATTGAATTCCCCCAACAAAGGCTTCGATAAAAATCCAGTGAGCTCATTCTCAGTGAGACTCCAGTTCAGTTCCTTTTACGGGGTTGGATTAGCTTTTATTTTATTTTTTTACTCATTTTACGTATCTAAGATAAATATGTCTGAAAGAAGCTTTAGAATTCCACGTATGATTCCTTCAACGGTTCAACCTGAGTACTCTTCTTTTTTCCTCTGGAAAACTTGCACTTAGCTTCGTTTCTTGAAAAGCGTTTGGTTCCTCTTGGAAAAGGTTTCTCCTTTTTTCTTAGCTTTTCACTATCTAGGCAAAACCAGTCAATCAGACAAAGCTTGTTTCTTCGTTTGGGCTTTCGGAGTTTCTGGGATATGTGCATGGAGTCACATTTATCTCGGTAAACTAGATAAAAAGCCCACAGCTTTTATTGTTCTTCAGAATCAATTTCTGTCCCAGATAAAAAGTATTACTTATCCGTCTCCTTCTGCTTCCGTTCTTCTTTTTATTCTTCTCTCTCCTTATCTCTGTAACTTTTTTTAGCCCAGCGAGGCTCTTCTATTTTCTGGGTTCATGGGGATTCAAAATTTAATGCTGTAAAATTTTTTGGCCTTCGCGTAGTTTTGAAGATATCCATTCTCCAATATATGCTCATTCCACTGCTCTTGACCTTCTGAAAGGTGTGTGTTAGTGTGTTATATTGGAGGTTTTGGGATCACTTTTCTTCTTCATATTTCTCAGTTTCAGAAATTACCTCCAAATGGGCTTTGGGGCATTTGGTTCCATCGTAGTTCTGACGTTTTTCTTTGAGCATTTGGCTTGCCAGCAACCAAATACTGATGCTTTCTTTGTGTCTGAGTTCTTGAAGAACATGAGTTCATCAGCATCATCTTCATCTCAAGCCTTCAACTTTTCTACTTCTGTTTGTTCATGGCCTGGTGTTTCCTGTGATGCAAATAAAGAACATGTCATTGAGTTGAAAGCTTCTGGTGTGGGACTCTCTGGGTCTATTCCTGATAACACCATTGGCAAGCTCAACAACCTACAAGTTTTGGATCTTAGTAACAACAAAATCACTGCTTTACCTTGTGATTTCTGGAGCTTAGGCTCTTTGAAGATTCTTAACCTCTCCTCCAATCAGATATCAGGTTCACTTGCCAGCAACTTTGGCAACTTTGGCCACCTCGATACCTTTGACATGTCCAGCAACCATTTTTCCGGGGAAATTCCTGAAGCTATTGGCTCCCTTGTGAGTTTAAGGATCCTTAAACTTGACAAAAACAAGTTTGAGCAGAACATACCAAGTGGGATTCTACAGTGTCAATCTCTAGTTTCTATTGATCTTTCACTAAATCGGCTTAATGGCACTCTTGCTGAAGGTTTTGGAGCTGCTTTTTCTAAACTTGAAAGCTTGAACCTTGCAGGGAATAACCTTCATGGTCATGGTTCAGATTTTTCAGGATTGAAATCCATTACTAGTATTAACATATCCGAAAATTCCTTTCATGGTTCTTTTTTGGATGTGTTTCAGGAACAATTGGAGGTAGTTGACCTTAGCAGGAACCAGTTTGAAGGTCAAATTTCTCAGGTAAAGTTCAAGTACAACTGGTCTCATTTGGCTTACCTGGATTTGTCTGAGAATAGGCTTAGTAGTGGGGAGATTTTCCAGTATCTGAATGAAGCCCAGAACCTTAAACACCTTAACCTGGCACTCAATAGGTTTGCAAGTCAGAAATTTCCAAAAATTGAAAGCCTCTCAAGGTTGGAATATCTGAACTTGTCCAAAGCTAATCTGCATGGCCACATTCCTGCTGAAATATCACAGCTGAGCAATTTGAATTCACTTGATGTTTCGTTGAATTATCTTATTGGGGGAATTCCGTCTCTAAGAAGTGAAAACCTCCAGATTCTTGACCTTTCATACAACAATTTGAGTGGAGAAATTCCTCAACCTGTGTTGGAGAAACTCCCATCAATGGAGAAATATAACTTCTCTCATAACAACTTAACCTTCTGTTCTTTGGGAATCAACCCCAATATCCTGCCAACAGCATTCTATGGATCGTCAGACAATTGCCCACTTGCTGCAAATCCGAAGCTTTTCAAAAGAAGCAATGAACGCAGGGGGATGAAGCTAGCTCTGGCATTGACCCTTTCAATGGTCTGCTTACTTTCCGGCCTGTTATTTCTAGCATTTGGTTGCAGAAGGAAAACAAAATCATGGGTAATTAAGCAAACTTCCTACAAAGAAGAGCAGAACATTTCGGGTCCCTTCTCGTTCCAGACTGATTCAACTACCTGGGTGGCTGATGTAAAGCAAGCAAACTCAGTCCCAGTGGTAATATTTGAGAAGCCATTGCTCAACATTACATTTGCAGATCTCTTGTACTCAACTTCGAACTTCGATCGGGGTACCCTCTTGGCTGAAGGCAAATTCGGGCCTGTTTACCGAGGTTTTCTGCCTAGTGGCATTCATGTGGCAGTTAAAGTTTTGGTTGTTGGGTCTACATTGACGGATCAAGAAGCTGCTAAAGAGCTTGAGCATCTTGGTCGAATCAAGCACCCGAATCTTGTTCCCCTAACTGGATATTGCTTTGCCGGGGATCAAAGGATTGCCGTATATGATTACATGGAGAATGGGAACTTGCAAAACTTTCTTCATGATTTGCCACTTGGGGTACAGAGGACAGATGATTGGAGCACAGACACATGGGAAGAAGGAGATGACATAAACGGAATCCAAAATGCTAGCTCTGAGGGATTATTATCACTCTCATCTTGGCGATTTCGACACCAAATTGCCCTTGGAACTGCTCGAGCATTGGCATTTCTTCACCATGGCTGCTCGCCTCCAATCATTCACAGAGATGTTAAAGCTAGCAGTGTCTACTTGGACTATAACTTGGAGCCAAGGTTATCAGATTTTGGGCTGGCTAAGATTTTTGGGAGCAGCTTGGATGAGGACATTGCTCAAAGCTCTCCTGGCTATGTCCCACCCGAGTTTTCTCAACCCGAATATGACCTCCCAACACCAAAATCTGATGTTTACTGTTATGGGGTTGTTCTCTTTGAGCTAATAACAGGGAAAAAACCAGTTGGGGATGATTATCCTGAAGAGAAAGAAGGGACTTTGGTAAGTTGGGTTAAAGCAATGGTCAGAAAGAACCTAGCTTCAAGAGCTATTGATCCAAAAATTTGTGATAGAGGAATTGATGATCAAATTGAAGAAGCCCTTAAGATTGGTTATCTCTGTACTGCTGATCTTCCCTCTAAGAGACCTAGCATGCAGCAGATAGTAGGACTTTTGAAAGATATTGAGCCTTCTGCTGGAGAAAAATCATAGAACTTGGTCTGTTTCATTTGATCTTCACTCCCTTTGAATTTGCTACCATGGGGTTGTTTCAAAAGTTTCTTTCTTTCTTTCTTTCTTTCTTTTTTCTTTTTGGCTGTCATGCTTAGTTGGGGAAGAAAGCTTTGAGGAATATATACAAACCAGAACTTGACCTTTGAATCTTTCACTGCTTGTTTTCTTCATTATGTATACTTTATCTTTGGTGTTCTTGAAAGATGCATGATCCATTAATTTAATCCTTAGAATATAAGTTTGATCATTTCGCTTCAAAATTCTTAAAAGCCCATCAATATAGTTCTGATGGAAACTATATTAATCTTTAACAGTTTTTTGATCCTTTTTTTTTTTAAATAAACTTTTGGAGTCAACTCATGGCAACTATCTTAGATTGATTAAACTGATGAAACTTGCATCTGAGAGAACTGGAACCAAATAAAGCAAATGGCACTGATACCAATTTTGCTGTAATATTTTTATATAATCATATGTTCGAAGTTTTTTTTTTAAAAAAAATTATGCCTCGAGTTTGTTGTGGTTAAAAGCAAAAGACAAGGCTGAAGGATAAAAGGGGTGTGTTTATTTGTTCATTAAATGACAAAATTAGAATCAAAGTGGCTGCAACAAAATGGAGAATGATGCCTTGAATTCATAGATAGCTAATACTCATGATAAACTAAAATTCTAGTAAAATTCAGTTAAAAAACTACACCAAATGTCTTAAATCAATTGAAATTTTCCAGGAAAATGAAGGATCAAAAGAAATCTAACTACTAAATAAATAATTCCGTGTTTTTAATTTTTTGAAAACAATTTAATTAAGGAAAGCATTTTTGTTTCCTTACATCAATTACAAAACAAATGATATATCAAACAAGTTATGCACTCAAATATGATGTTGGTTTGCCTAAAATTCTGCAAGACTTTATTGGCGAGTTATGAAAAAACACATTACAAGTGCTTAATCAAAAAGTGCTTTAAAGTGGTTTTTTGAAAAGAATTTTCTAGAACCACACTTTTTAAAAACGCATATTTCGGAAATCAAGACAAAACAAGTGCAAAAAGCTAAGAATTATCTATTTAGGTAAACTCAAAACCACTTGTTGAGTTGTTGAAGGTTGCGTATCTAGGCTCGCATAGATTTATCTATGAAGGTCGCTTATTTAAGTAGCAGACAATGTTACCTATTATGGTTTGAAATTAGTGCCTAGTGATTCAATTATTTGGATCACTCATGGAGAAGTTAACAATCGAAAAAGCATAATCTGAAAATACACTTTATAGATAAGCCTCATAAACCTGCACCAAAAAAAAAAAACGTGTCAGAGAAGCACTTTCTAACAAAACACTTTTCAGAAAAACACGTTATAAAGTATTTTTTTAAAACTTATCCGTTGAATCATGGTAACTATTGATTGTACTGGTGAAACTTGGTAGGCTATGTTTGGCAAACCTCTAAAAATACTTCTAGAAACACTTTAACGCAAGTCGAGACAAAATTCCCCTCACATACTTATCTTGGATTGTGTAAAATAACTTTTAAAAATTATTCCCAAACATGCTTTAAGAGAAAAACACTCTTCTTTTTTTCTTTATGTCATCAAATAAAACAAATGGCACTGAAACCAATTTCGCAAGTGAATTTTTTATATAATTATGTGAATGAAGATAATTTGTTCTTAAATTTGTGCCTGCAATCAAATTTTCTGTAAGAAACATGACATGTGATCCTTCTAACAACTCTGCATCACATCATATGATGATGGATAGGCTCTAAAATACAAATTTCTTCTCCATGTGTTGGATTTTTGTTGACAAATCTGATGATAATTAAACACTTAAATTCTTCCAACATGTTTAGTTTCCAATGAGCCATTTGACTGACTGTTACTGCATCATTTCCATTCATCCTTTTTTTCTTTTCTTTTCTTTATTAAATGGACCACTTGCAGAGTCTAGAAGAAAAATATATGAAACATGCGTAGACCACTCATTTCTGAACCATTTTTAACTATGATAAAGTGAAATAAACTGCGGTCATGGGTTGACTTCAAATCTTACTATTGATGTAACGATAGAATAATTTGTAAATACTTTCTAAACCTGAAGACATGTGTTAATTTTGATGAACTTTTGGAATTCAATTCAATTAAACTTTTTTCTATAGAAGAAAAGGGAAATTCAACAAAGGCCTATTTTTCACACAAATATATGTTCCTCTGAACAGGGATGTCTCTATTTATGTGATCATAAATGTCAGATTTAAATAATTGATTTGTAAATATTGAAAAATTAGTTATTTATAATTTTTTTTGAAGTACTTATTTTAATCATTACTATTAAAAACTAGTTTTTTGATGAAAAAAGCTCTTTATATCTTTAATCAATAGAGATATTAAGAAAAAATATAAATTTAAAAAATGAAGTGAATTGAGTTTTTAAGATCAAAACCAGAATAAATTTTTCTACTAATTCTTATATTTAGGATAAAAGAGAATGATAAATTGAGTGTTTATTTTGTTTCTCGATTTTGCGTTGTTGAAATAAATAAACTAGAGGAATTGTCTCGTAAAACTTTTACGTGAAAATTGTTTTTTTTTTTCAGGAAGGCAAACTGGCACCGAATGAACTGTATAATGTTAAAACTTGAGCAGCAAATTTTCTTATGAGTATAAAAGAAGAGGCATGTTAATGAGTCATGATGATGCTGGAATGAAGTGTGAATCTCTCTCTCTCTCTCTCTCTCTCTCTCACACACACACACACACACACACTATATATATATATATATAATGTTTAACATGTGAGGCATGATGATTGCAAGCTTCAAGTTGGAATTACAATGAGTGGCCAAATTCACCATTGACTGGAAATTCATGAGTGGGAGGAGTGGAGTACTATTTTGTGAGCTTGCGGAATTTGCTTCTTTTTTTGGGGGGAAATTATTATAAAATCTCAAATAAGAAAATTAATATCAGCAAGGTCCATTAACAACTGAAGCAACTACCATTAACAATCTCTAAAGACATTGCTAATATTAATTTTTTTATTTGGGATCCTACAGTAATTCTACCATTTTTTCCCTCTCATTTTCTTAAGCTAAGTTCTAAAAGAGTAGTAATGTGTATGATGTTGAATAGTGCATTGAAGATAATTAGATATTCTCATTTCTCTTAAATTATTGGTTGAATATAAATTAACATATTTTGAAGCGACATTCACAAACTTCCATTCTTATTGTACCAATTTTTATTATGTATTAAAGTTATTATTTAAGTAACAATTTCATGTGTTTTATCAAAGCATCTTAGGAGTATGAGAGACTTCCTAGGCCACGTGGGAAACTAAGAACTCATGACAAAATTTTTTATTAGACATCTCTAGTAAATGATTTAGATAATTAATAATTATTTAGAATGATTTCATCTCTAATCTGTGGAGAGTCACAGTAAGTATATCCTCCAGGAAATATCAACATCATACCAAGAATTTGAGACGACATTGAATCTTCTCTAAGAGTGGACCATTAATTTTAATTAAATTCCTATAAACTCAGAAAGGACAAGCAAATATATAAAATACTCAACTTGATTTTAAAACTGGACCACCTTCAATCCTTGGAAAACTCTGTTCTCCAATCCTCAGAGATGAAAAGGAATAATATATTCAATCCAAGACATACATATTAATTGCAATATATTACAAATTGAGGAGCACGTCTTGTCTTGTGTTTTGCGTCTGCGTGCGTGTGCACACAGGTGAGAGTTGGATCAGCATCAATACAGAGATACACGAAGAAAGAATTTGCATGTAGTTTGCTTACATGTCCCTTACATTGATGATTTGTTCTATAAGAATTTTTATGAAATGAATCAACAAATCTAGGAACATGTCATGCAGATTTCTCAGGCATAGAACTGCCGTATATATATGAGCCAAATCCCCAGAAGGTGATAACCAAAGAGAGAATCTTGAAACCACTCATTGGATCATGCAACAGTATAACAGCAGCAATGCTTGTGATTGGTGTTCTTACTGCATTAAGCACACCAGCTAGCACAGTAGAAGCTAAGAAGAGCACAGCAGTACCACCCAGCACTCCCAACTGAAATGTGATTGCGCTCCAGATGAGAACAAGGTAATACGCGGTCCTACCGCCTTCAAAAGATCTCGCTTCGGTCGCCATCGCTTGAAAATCACCATTCACTATGACCCCAATGGTGGTAAACACAAAGGCAAATAGAGACACCATGACTTGTTGTTCCAGCACAACATGGAAGGATCTTCTCGGTAGCAACTTTATAAAGACCAGTTCTGAGAGTGCAAAAATGAGCCCATGAAGAGAAGATCCCAGAATGTCCCAAACTAATCCCATGATGTATTGGCTATCGGTGATACTATTGTATCGATCTGAACTTGAATCTAAGGCTATGATGGTCATCCCAGCAGTTATGATGAAAATGGCATTTATGATAGAGACATTGAGCTTGTTCTTCACAAGAATATATCCAAAAAGTGCAGAAAACACAAGGGATGATGATGCTACAAGTGAAGCCGTGGATGCAGGGAGATACGCGTAGGCATAAGCATACATGAGGTTATCAGCAGCACTTAGGAATCCCAGCAAAGTGTAAGACAGAGTGAGTTTGAAGTTCAGTGGGGTAGGGAAGGTTTTGCAAGCAAAGTATGTGGGGAATAACATCAAAACAGTTAATGGCCATCCTGCAACAGCAACCCAAGAAATGATCCACTTACTCTTGCCACCATTGGAGTAATAAACACGAGATAGAAGGCTGGAAGCGGGAAATGCTATGAGCATCGCCAAGATGCTGAGAACAAGAAGAATCCAATGGATGATCGGCTTTTTCTTGTATGCTTCCACAGTCTGCATTTTAAGCAAGCAAACTTGGCTCCACAAAGAAGTTGGAGGGATGGTTGATTCGTCCTCCATAGATTCTGATCGTAGGTTCAAAGATTATCAGGAACAACACAGTAAAAATTGTTCAGGAGTTTGGATATCTTTATAAAGAAATGAGCACGGCTGCTATACTTTGAACAAAAGCAACTTTTTTCATGAATAAGAAGTCAACAAAGACAGCTACCGACATTCAGCCACAGAAAACAACACAAAAAAAAGAAGCTTGAAACATATAAATACATTACGATTTAACATCACTTAATTATGAAAGCAGAAAATCAAAATTTGATCCCCACTGTAGAAGCATGTATTGCCAGGTTCATGCAATCTATTTTCATCCTCGCTTTTTCCTCGAAATACCCATATAATTGTACAAAATGAATTCAAATTCATACATATATCCGAAAAGATCAATTGAATGGTGCAAGATTGTTTAGAAGGATTTAGATAACCCAATAAATACTGCATCCACATATTATTTCCATTGGACCCGAGTTTACACGATTGGCCAACAAAGAAGTGGTTAATTCAGGCTTCTCAGTATATGAAATCCACTAGTTAATCAATTCCAAGGATCCAAAGGCATAAAAGCCACAGATTCGCGGTAAATTATCACTATGTTCTGTTGTTACTTAAAAAACCAGGACCACTGACATGCAGACATAAACTTTTTATCCAAAAAGATCAACAATATTCAGAGTCTGCAACACTCTTCATCCAACTTCACAAACCAAAATCAGGAAACCCAGTAAAAATGTTCAAACAGGGAATTTCCCCCCTCCTACAAAGCAAGGAAAGTTTAAAGCTATAAATGATTAAAGTAATACCAAAGGAAAAAAACTAGAGAGAGAGGGTACCCGATTCCAGTAAGGGTTGCTGAATGACGACGGCCATCCCGGGGAGAGGGGGTTTTCAATCCGCGGTGGGAAGCATCATCTTATCGTCAAGTTGACCCATATGCGCATCATATTATTTTTAGAATTCAAATGTGAAATGATATAATATGCTGAGCTGATTGTCACAGCATTTCTGAGTTTTATAGACAAGGATGGTGGTGGGGCAGTGGAGGAGGAGGAGGACTGGGTCAGCCAGTGCTGGAGCGATTGGTTTGCGCCTATGCATAATTTAATGGAGTCTATTTATGCGAAAACAAAAGAGAGAGAAAAAAATAAAGTTTTAATATTATTAATTTTAGTTAACATCATTAAACTAATACTACCAAATTCTTATAAAAAAATGACAATTTTAAAACCATATGGGGTAAAACTAAAACGGGATGAAATTATAAGAAGTGATAATATTACAAGCTAAAAAATAAAAATGGGTAAGTGATAATTATTTTTATGCAAATTTCAGTTAAATGCCAAATCGATAAAAAATGGATTGGGCCGTGCGGAAAAAATAGCTGCAAACTATCAGGCTCAATGTAAGATAGATGGATGAGTTTTTATTGATAAGATTGTAAAAAATACAGCAATGACCGGTTTTCTAAGAATAGTAGAGCAGTAGATTGTGAGAGAGGAAGAGTCTGAGTGCTCAAATGTGTTGTGAATGTGCAGTACAATGGAAAATAGAGCAAAAATAAATAGATGGTATGCGACTTTTATTGCCCGTCTGCCTTGTTTAATAACCTCTGAAAATCCAGAGGTAGTAGTATCTAAATCTTTGAATTTAACTGTCTGTGTCGAGATTTCAGGGATACGATAGACAAGTCTAACTTCTTGGAATGGCTACACACTTCTTCTCCATCTCTGCACGTTGGACTGTTAGCTGGTCATGCTTGCAAGTTGGACCTAGGTTGATTTAGCCCAAATCAGTTTTTTGGACATATAACTATTACAAAATTTATTCAATAAATATGTAATAACTTGTAATCATTTACAAATTATTTAAACATTAGGTTGTGTGAGAGATCCAATTTTTCTCAAATAGTATATTTAAGAATTCGAATTGGATGTTTGTCCGGGCTATTAAAAAAAATTAAAGACATTTAAACAAAAAGATTTTTTGATACGGTATGGATTCGCTTAATTTTGTCAACCATCAACTACTACAAATAATTTTGGCCACATGTCACACAACCAGCATAGATATATTGACGTGTCCCACTCCTTTTCCACGTGATCTATATAATTCAGTGTTACATTTCTATTTATATGGTATGTTCTACAACAGAAATAACTACTTTTTATTTATTTACGAATGATTAGTCAAGAAAGCCATAAATAGTTTTTTATAGACATTTTTATTTAAGATAACTAGAAAAAGCTCCCCCGCGCGTTGCGTGACCAAAGTAACCTAATGTACAGGAAATAGCAAAATGATGTAGTTCCATGCACGAGTGCATCATCATATTGAACTTGCGGAATGAATGACAACAAAAGGTTATTATAATTGTTATCGAAAAAGTTATTCCTCTTCAATGTAATTATTTGATACCGGAAAGGCTTCTAACCATACATATAGATGATATCTCAAGTATTTATTGAATTGTACAATCCGTTTGTTGAATCTTTGCTTGCATGATTGGCAAACCTGATTGTTTGTGCCACTAGATAGTTTTAAATAAGAGTTGAGGTACACCCAAGTTCCATAAGGTAATTGATTTGCTGATTTTTATTTTGGTGTTTTGGGTAATTAAACTATGGAGCCAAATGCTCACTAGCTACAAGAAGAGCATGTAAAATATAATAATCGTTGTTGCATGTAACAGGACAGTAACTGGATAGTTGCAATTACAGGATATTGACAGGAAAGTAATAATACAAGATCAAGCAAGTAACTGGTTTATGGAAATTGCATGGGACGAGATGTTTCAGAAAAGTGTCCGAGGTGTGGAAGTATGTAAGACAAATCAAGCCATAAACTTGTGACATAAGGAAAATAATGATGAAGTAAGAAACAACAGGGGGCTTAAAATTGTTTAAGCAATGTGTTTCAAATGGCATGAAGGTGGATAGAAAAATTACAAAGAGAAACATTTGGTGTAAAAAACAATTGGCATATTAACGAACAATGAAACAGATAGAATTCATCACCTTTGGCAAAAATTAAGGGAAAAAATAAAGGGGGAATGTTTTTCCAAAAAGCATTTTATTGGAAAAGTACTTCCTGAAAAGCACTTTATTGGAAAAAAATATTTTCTGAAAAAGTACTTTTTTGAAAAATCACTTTATTGGAAAAAATATTTTCTGAAAAAGTACTTTTTTGAAAAATCACTTTCATGTAAAAGTACTTTTTTTGAAAAACTGCTTTCTAGTAAAAAGTAATTTCGGAAAAATACTTTCTGAAAAAACATTTTCTTAGAAAAGCACTTTGTGAAAAAAAAACATTTTTTAAAAATCACTTTTTACAAAAAGCACTTTCTGAAAAATCACTTTTCACAAAAGCACTTTCTTAAAAATCACATTTTTTAAAAAAACACTTACTCAAAAAAGCACATTTGTTTAAAATCACTTTCTTGAAAATCACTTTTTTGAAAATCACTTTTTAAAAAAGCCCGTTTTTTAAAATCACTTTTTACAGAAGCACTTTCTTGAAAATTATTTTTTAAAAAATCACTTTTTTAAAAAATCCCGTTTTTAAAAAGCACTTTTTTGAAAATCACTTTTTAAAAAAGCACTTTGTCGAAAATCACTTTTTAAAAAAGCACTTTCTTGAAAATCACTTTTTAAAAAAGCACTTTCTTGAAAATCACTTTTTTAAAAAGTACTTTCTTGAAAATCACTTTTTAAAAAAGCCTGTTTTTGAAAATCACTTTTTACAGAAGCACTTTCTTGAAAATCACTTTTTAAAAAAGCACTTTTTTGAAAATCACTTTTTAAAAAAGCACTTTTTTGAAAATCACTTTTTAAAAAAGCCCGTTTTTTAAAATCACTTTTTACAGAAGCACTTTCTTAAAATGCACTTTTTAAAAATCACTTTTTACAGAAGCACTTTCTTGAAAAGCATTTTTTTAAAATCACTTTTTAAAAAAGCCCGTTTCTTAAAATCACTTTTTACAGAAGCACTTTTTTGAAAATCACTTTTTTAAAAAAGCACTTTTTTTAAAATCACTTTTTACAGAAGCATTTTTTTTAAAATCACTTTTTAAAAAGCCCGTTTTTGAAAATCACTTTTTAGAGAAGCACTTTCTTGAAAATCACTTTTTAAACAAGCACTTTTTTAAAAATCACTTTTTATAGAAGCACTTTTTTTAAAATCACTTTCTGAATGCCAACCTCTACCTTCTCATTGCAGATAGAGGTCGTTTATCTAAGTTCTAAGTTGCACATAAGGCAGCCTACGAGTCTCCTTTTTGAGTTGCAACTTGAACATTTGGCAAAGCAGTTTAAAAAAAAACACTTTATTGGAAAAGTAATTTCTGAAAAATCACTTTTTTGAAAAATCACTTTCGTGTAAAAGCACTTTTTTTGAAAAATCACTTTCGTGTAAAAGTACTTTTTTGAAAATCATTTTTTACAAAAGCACCATAAAGAGGTGCTGCAAGAAAAGTACCATAAGATAGTCAAGCAGCAACTGCTAGTTTATTTCTAAATAATTCATGGGATTTTGTGCTGATTGAGAATCCTTATGTTCTTGTGTGGCTTCAACCATACTCAATTTTCCTTGTAACTAAACCGAAGTGAATTGAAGAGTCATATTTAATTTGCAGACATTATTGCACTACTTGTGAAAATGTCAACTTGAAAATGTCATTTCAACTTGAATTGAAGACTGTTTATTGTTTCTCTCCTTTTTTCCTTTCAAATCAAATATGTCAATGGTTCTTATGATTCTAAGGATGGCTTCTATTTGTTAGATAAAGAGATTTTGAAGCATGAATCTTCAAAAAACAGTGCAAATGATTCACCTCGGAGGCTTTTCTATCTTGCACTTCCTCCTTCAGTATAACCATCTGTTTGCAAGATGATCAAGGCTTGTTGCATGAATAAATGTGAGATATTTTTAAAATCTCTGGTTTTAATATATGATTTTTACATATGTTTGCAAATGATTTTGAAAGGACTGTCAGCTAGGAACATGAAGCAAATTCTTTTGTTCTAGCTTAATTAAAATGGAGATACTTTACTTGTTTGCTCCTTGAGATTTTTTTTTACAACACCGAATTTAAAATGAAGCTACTTCCATGTCCCATATGGCTTCTTCTAGTTTATAGTTTCTACTCTTCAAGAAACACAACACTTTTTGATTTATTGTGTCTTGGTTTAAATAGACCATATATTATCTTATTTCAATAACTACTTGATCATTAATAATAAATAAATTGTTTTGATTAGTATTACAAAATTATATTTATTTAAATAGGTTTTATGTACTGAAAAAACAACATAGGATTTTTGCTTTAGAACCATCATCCACATACTTTGTAATATATTTGATCAGTTCATTTTATATATTTATCATATTTGCATCAACATTGTATCACTTGTATCAAAAAAGAGTGAGAAGGCTTTGAATAAAGATTTACCAAATATAATAATACGTGGTCATTTTAAAATAAAAATCACTCTCTTTAATATCATCATTATTTTAAATATGTCCAATGTAAATACAGGAAGTTGACTATTTTTGAAACACTTCAAACAGCTGACATTTATTTAAATTAATTTTTTCAACGAAATTCACTATAACAATTCCAAACAATTCCTTCTCAATTAACGTGTTCCTAATTTGCATCACGCTTTTATGCCTTAGATCAATAGATAGCAGCAATTAAACTACCCCATCCGAGGATTACAGTTTGAGGAACTAATTTACTTGTAAAAGTTTGTTTTAAGTAATGCATGTTCACCTCCAACAGGAATAGTCTGGGTTTTCATTTTAGATTTTGTTTGTCTTTGCGATGTATTTTCTCCTGAAATTTCTGTTGCTATGCTTTGTTTTGTGGGTTAAGACTTGAAAACCCTGTTTATGAATAATTTGACATTGGTAATTACTGGACATTTTATGTGAGTTGGATTATTAGCTGCTTGACACCTGTAGATTCAGTAGCCTTTGAGAATATTTCTTCCTTTTTCTCATTTTCATGTTTACTCATTTAGCTTTGTCTTGAATGTGGGTTGTTATCTCTGACTTGTCTCTTTGCATGCTAGACTCGATTAACTATATGTGAGGAGCATGATGTGGGGCTGAAACATCAAATGGAGATGTATTAATCTTTCCAGCTATGATTAAAAAAAGAATAAACAGAATGTACGAAAACAGATTCAAAGAGATAAAAACATGCTAACATATGATTGCCAAAAACTATACTTGATTTTTCCATAAAACAAAACAAAGGTAAAACTTACGTATGTCAAAAGTAGAAAATTTCTCATTAAGCAATTCAGACATAGGGGTTCATTCAACTAATAATGTTCCTCGTGAACCCTATAAGGATTATATTAAAGTTCCACAATGAAGGTGAGGGATATTTTGCAATCTATCTCCTCACATTTCAAACCTGTCAGTGGAGGTAAGGGCCTTTCGGCAAGAAGCTACAGGAGCCTTATCCGTTCCACCTGTGTGAATGAACAGAAAAAAACAATAACATCAAGAGTGTAAAATACTTTTATTGGTTCTCCAAGCTCTATGAACTGTATTAAAACAATGCTAGAGGAGATGAAAGAATAACATCAAGAGTATTCATAATATGACAAATACCAACGTTTTGTTATTAAAGATAACATATATTGAACCATTCAAAATAAATATAGAAGTATAACAGATAAAACAATGATATTGAACACTCCAATGTAATATACCAGCTCGATTCCCATCTCATACACGAATGAAAGTCCAGTTAGCAGACACAATGAATAAATTTTTTCACTTAATTTGTCTTTCCCCATACAATAATGGGAACCAAATATCTCAGGAGCACATGCCCACCATACTGTTTTTCCTTTTCCTCATTTTTTTCCAAAAGGCTTTTAGCAGTGTTTTGTGCACGGATTACACATTCTCATATGCCACTACATAATTAGCTTCTTGACACCACTGGCTCCCTACACAATCCAAAAAAAAAATTCTAATTTTTAAATATTAGAATATAGGATTGCTGAAATCTGCTCCAAGTAATTGACAACAATGATAATTTATTAGATGTAACCTTAATATAATCATCACGCGCAATCAACAAATTGTCTGGCTTTAAATCAAAATGAACCATCATAAGAGAACACAAATATTCTAATGCAAGCACCTGCAATCGAATAGAATATTAAATACAACTATATTATTGTGTCAAGTCAGTTTTGTTTATTGCCATAAAGATGGAAATATGAGCAATCTGTTAGAATATTAGAATATGATCCAGATGTGAAGTCAGAATCTCTCATCACTGAAATGAAAACCCAATTTTTCAGGACAAGATTTCACTGGAAATCAATCTCAAAAGACGATACGGATCTAACAGAAGAGCAAAAAATTACCTGTATGCTTCATTGTACAGCTTCTAGTATAAAGCCTAAGAGAAACTCACAAAATAATTCACCAACAAAAAAAAGGTTAAGTCAATTAGGTAGGAGTTAAGTTGAGAAAAGAAGAGGTAATTAGGCCTAATTCCTTCAAACTCTAGGTAAAATGATAGATAAAAGTATAAAATTCAACTCTATGATTCTTGAATCTTTTGGTACCTTGAAAACATGCAGGTTTTTATTTTAAGTGCATAAAGTTGGAAGCTTTCAATAGAGATGGTGAAAGTTAGGCATCAAGATATACATAGAAGTTAGAACTTACAAGCTCTACTGAAGAAAGACCAGATTTTTCCATGGAATAGAATGATTTAAGAAATGGGTTTGTTTCACTTTTTGTTCTTTTCCTCATTGTGTTTATTTTACCTTGTTGGATCATCGCCATACTTCCATACTACAACGTAGTCCCAGGCTTTAGTCTCAGTCAAGGTTCTAAATCCCTCCACTGCTGCTACCTCCAACCTCGGCATTTCTGTCTCCTCCTAATAATTGAAAATAGAAGGGGGGAATTAAGAGTAGATTTAAGATTGGAATTTCTATTAGCCAGAGATTTGGAAGATTAATCTAAGGAGTGGAATGTGGTGTACCGCTGATGATCTTAGCTTCACTCTTATATTTGGTGATGACTTTAAATCCTTGAATTTGAGGCATCAAACACAGCAATTAAGCCGGGCATCTGTGCAGATATTAATACTTGTATAGTGAACAAAACTTGAAAAACCAGCACATAATTAATTTTCCTCATGCTCTTCGTCTATATATCTTCGAAAAGGAAAAAATAATCGGATGTGTGAAGGCAGCTAGGAAATCAATCTTAGAAGACCTTAGGGATCTAACGAAAAGGCAACAACTAACCTTTATGCTTCACTATACAACTTCCAGTACGAAGCCATTAACAACTGTTTTCTCATGAATGTATTACTATACTACTTATGTGAAAAACTTCCTATTGTCGAGTGTGCACACAACATCTTACTAGAAGAATGGAGAATATTTGAACATACCAGCATATAAACCGAAGAGGACGAAGGAGATGAACGAATAAGCAAGCAACTATGAAGAAAGACAAACCCATATCTGAGAGGAGAGGAGAGAAAATGTCGCTGCTAGAGAAGAAGATCAGCGGGAAAGGGAGCAGCGAAGACACAAGAGAGAATGAGACTCTGGAAAGGGATGGAATAGAAAGACACCTCCGTAAGCTAAGATGACAATAAAAGAGAGAAAATGATAACAAAAGGGCGGGATTTTAAATTTTGAAACCATCAGAGAACACAGATGTAAAGGGGACAGTTTTCTAAACCCAAGGGCAGTCGTCTATTGATGTTGACGGAAATCGCTTATGAACAGTAATTCTGTGAAAGAAGCCAATGCAAGCCGATGGCTCATTGATATTCTTTTACTTGATATATTGATACTTAAAAAAAGATAGAGCCTTTAGAATGTGCCTAACCAAGACTTTAATGTGCATCAACATTACATCTATGGTCTTCCAATTTTTTTTTTTTTTTGCTTTCCTAATACATAAAAGTTAAAAAAATACTTGTGAGAGTTATTTTTAATTAAGATCCAAAATACTTGAATCTAATCCAATCTACTACTATTATCAACATAAATAAATAAATATTGTTAAAAAATACTACATTATATTTTTTTTTGGCTCATACATTGCCAGTAGGAATATTTGTCTTTTTGTCCAACTCCAGGAACCTGCCACGTGCTTGGGAGAGCATGACTATGGAAAAAATATTGGATGTGAATTTAATTATAAAGGTAAATTAATTTTTTCATCCCTGTATTTTTAATCTAATTATGACACAGTTCTGAATTTTGACTTGGTATAATTTAATCCATTTAGTTTTAATTTGGTTATAACTCAATCCTGAATTTTGATTCACTGCAACTTAATTTCTATAGTTTTAAGCATTATATAATTTAATTTTTATATTTTAAAAAATAAATCACACATATAATAGCATGTGAGAGACTAAATTATAAAATAGTTAAAACTATAGGTAGTAATGGGAATACCGTGAGCCCAACCATCCAGCTCATCAAATTTGGCGGGTCCGTAAAGAGCCTGCCCAATCCAACTCACGGGCGGGCTGGCCCGCCATAACCTTTTTTTTTTAAAAAAAAAAAAATATACGTTTAAAGAATAAAATAATATGATATATGCTTTTTTTATATTTTTTCATCTCAATATTTTTTTAGAAAGAAAAAAGTAACATTAAATTTTATTTTTTAGGATAAACAACACCTAATACATTTAAAAGTACTATAACTATTTTATTTTTTTATGTCAACTATCTATAATACTATATTTAAAATTACAATAAAACATTAATACTTTTATATTTTTAAATTATAAGAAGATGCAGTGAGATAATATTATTTTTGGGTCAAAATAAAATAATATGGTATCATAAGAAAAGTTTTAATTATATTATATTATATTTTTTATTAATTAATTTTTTTTGCTTGCCAGCCCGTTGGGGGCACCCACCCAACCCGTGGGTTGACCTGCTTTCCTATCTTTAATTATAAGAACCGAGTTACAGTGAATCAAAATTTAAGATTGAGTTATAACCGAATTTGAATTATAAAGATTGAATTACACTAAATTAAAAATTTAAGAATTGAGTTGTAGCATATTTAAAAATTAATGGACTGAAAGATTAATTTTTACTAATTTTAATGTAGGAAATATGTGTGCGTACGGTATGATGTCAAGATAACGTTTAAAGAATAAGATAGGGATTTGATGACGTATTACAAATCGTCAACTAATCTCAGAGAGAGCAAGACGATTGTGAACGGAATGAAAGTGATGGCAAATAGGCGTGAGAGATGTGTATTTGGAGCTCATGCTTTTTCATAAATGATCATTATTTGGGATAGCTGCTAGTTTTAAAATATTAAGAAACATGTGATATTATATATCAATTTATAAATTAAATAAATTAATTTAAAAAATATGAATATAGATACTATAAAACAATCTATTTAGTTTTTTTAATTATTTTAAATTGGTCAACATAAAGGAGGTAGTATGTAGGTTTTTACAAAATAATACTTCTTTGATCTTAAGTATAAGTAACTTTCAACATATTTTACAAAGACTAAGGAAAACTTTAAATTGTATTAATTCTACATTAAAATTTAACTTTTCAATTTTGCTCTGTTTAATATTTACTATAAAACATGAAAGTAAGGTCAACATATAATAAATGAATGGTAAATTGTATATTTACATAAAAAATTTAGTGAAGTGACTTATAAATATGATCAAATAAAATGTTCCTTCTTTGCCATGTAAATGTGTTATGGTGGATATTAAATATGTGTAAATTTTAAAAGTTGTTGAATTTTAAATCATATTTAATGAATTTTAAGGTTTTTTTTTGTCTATGTGAAATATATTGAAAATGACTTATAAATAAAATCTCCGGAATATATAAAGATATATTGTTAATTTATTATAACTATATATCAACATTTTTTATTATGGTTGGATTGTGACAATGGATTGCTTCGCAGTAGAAGTAAGGTGAGTATGTTGAGGCTTTTATTTAAAAGGATGTGAGTGTAAATCAATCTATTGTTGAATAAGCACATGGAAACAAGGCTCCATCCATTTATTGTATGGTTAGCATTACAGTAATTTTTTGGCCAAACCTTAGTGTTACAATACGGCTATTCGCTTGAAAGAAGAATATTAAACATTCCCATTAATTAAT
The DNA here is from genome assembly GCA_006871305.1 of Vachellia collinsii. Classification (NCBI taxonomy): domain Eukaryota; kingdom Viridiplantae; phylum Streptophyta; class Magnoliopsida; order Fabales; family Fabaceae; genus Vachellia; species Vachellia collinsii. The sequence goes on along the minus strand of QFDD01000074.1, from coordinate 66,047 downwards.
TAATGCTAATCACATAATTATTAAAATTAACAAGTTTAGTCTCCAAATCTACGTTAAGGGGATAAATTAAAGCCTAATGTAGTGTGTTTAAGTGTACTTTGATATACCAATGGCATTAGTTTCGAAGGAATGAGTTAGTTCCCTCCAATTCCATCCCCTTGAAACCAATCGCCTAACAAAAAAACCAATAAAAGTTAAATATCAAGTAAGTATTATTTTAATATTTTTTAAAAAGATGATTTTACAAAAAGGTAATAATTTTATGTAATAAAATTCTAAAAGTAATTATAAATACATAAGTACGAAAATGGAAAAAAAATTGTTATATCCTTTATTATGTTTTATTTTAGAATCCAATTATTTTCTATGGTATAAAAAGTTGATTTATTTTTAAAAAAATTTAAGATAAAATTAATAAATGGGATGTGGGGTCGGAATGATAATGAATCATCGTTACAAAAAGAGAAAACAATGTTACTAAGGTTGTGCCCATTGGCCCAAATAAGGAAGGTGCCTCCTCATTTCCTCCAAAAACCACCCTTAATAAACGAATTGGCCCACCCCGAAGAATCCATCTTATCAGCATCTCGCTCACTGTGCCTGGGTCAAACCTCTGTTAACTCCCATCCTCCGCGGTCAGCCAAATCCCAGGGCCTCGCCGTTACAATAACGGCGAATTCGACGGCGACCGTTTTCAATTTAACTATTCAAGGCAAAGCTCTCTGTGAGAGTCAATGGCAGTCAAAGACACAACACAACACAGCACACAGACCAACACTTACCTTTAGTCTCTCGTTGCTTCCACCAAACCAAAAACCATGCCGCTTCACAGTCACACATCGGACCCTATAAAAAGGCTCTCCTCTCTCTTCCGAACCATCCCTTATGCGGCCATGCCTGAGCTTCACGCTCTCCGGCCTTCTTCAATCGCAACCCTTGATCGTCCTGTAGAACAGGAGGATAAGCGACAAGGTCGTGATAAAAGTGGAGGACAGCATCATGATGATGGCGGTGGTGATGGTGATGATGATGATGATGACGAAGATGTGGAGAAGAAGCACCGGGAACGAGCCTGTCAAGGACCTTCTGGCGAGTTACGGAATTGTAAACCGCCGAACGAGGAGGCAGAGCCGCGAGAATCTGCCTCGGAAACCCTAGCTATGCCCTCCTCGGTCGAATCGGCCGTGGCCAGTGAGACTGCTGGTAAGCTTCATTTTTAACGAGCTGTCTTAAAGGTTTTCCTTTTTCGCGCTTTCATGTCTTCTTTTTAAAGATAGTAAAATGTGTGGTGTGTGCTGCAGATTTACAAGCCAGCTCTACAACGCGGATTGATGACAGAGATGAAAGTAAGGTTAGAGCATTTTCTTTTGTGATAGTCTATTTTTGGCTTTGTTGTCAACACTTATCCTTCATGTGGTTTACGAGTTACCCTACACTATCTGATATACTCGTCACCTTATCTGTGGGTGGTCATGGTTTACATATCCAATGGTAAATTAAAATTGTTTATCACTGAAAGTAATTTTCTTATAGTCATTGTAAATTCTCACAGTTGGGAAGCCAAAGTGTACGGGCAATTAGTCATTTGGTTGCTCTCTTGATGATCCATGTCTAACCTAATCGAAGGAAGCATATGTAGTTAGTTTCCATCATTACAAAGCACGTACATGTAATCTACTTGTATCTAGTCTTTCGTGCTCTAAAGTAGGCCAGTTTATGAATTAACATCCTCTCTCAGGAGACAAATGGACCTTCAAACATGGAAATTATTGTAAGAGAAACAGTCCAGGGAGCTCAGAATCAGACAGAAGATCGACTTGCGCTGTCTGTATATCCAACTCCGTTGTCTGCACTATCACCATCTTCTGTTACACAATCTTTATCATCTGTTCATAGTTCAACTGTACCAGAACAAAGACAGTACCCTCAGAACGTTAAAAATGTAAACGTTATGGGGGCAGGCAAGAAAAATTCCTCTGGTGGCAAACCTTTTTCCGCTGTCAATGTTGCAAGGGCATCTGCGTCTGATGGATACAACTGGCGCAAGTATGGTCAGAAGCAAGTGAAGAGTCCAACTGGTTTTCGAAGCTATTACAGGTGTACTCATTCAGGGTGTAGTGCAAAGAAGATTGAATTTTGCGATCATTCAGGGCATATGATAGAGATTATTTATAAAGGTCAACACAGTCATGAGCCACTACGGAAGAGTAACACTAACACCACTGGGGAAGTTAAGTTCATACCATCTGATGAACCTACTGCTGAAGCCAATCTTCCAGAACAGCCCATTGGAGTGGCCAAGGATGCAGATCTAAGCTCCTCTACGAAAGAACCTCTGCAAGATTCACCATGCAGTGCTGATAAGAAACAGCAAAATTCATCTGGTCTTAGTGAGAATGGTGAAGTTATTATGAAGGTGGAGCATGTTGATGAACCTGAGCTGAAAAGAAGGCAAGTTTGCACATCAAATAATTTTCTTTAGAAGTAAAAAGTTAGACAATAAGCTCCTTTTGGAATCTCATTTTGAAAGTTTTTTTAGCATTTGATTTAATGGTGTTCTTTAATTTGATTACCAGAGTGAAGAATGGTGACTTAACAAACTTGGACTTGCATGTGGAACTTGGAAAGAAATCTAAGTATGTTGTACATGCAGCAGGGGATGTTGGGATATCAGGTGATGGATACCGATGGCGCAAGTATGGACAGAAAATGGTCAGGGGAAATTCCCATCCGAGGTACCTGTCCACATTTTTATGCTTTTTTTTTTTTTTTTCTGTTTTCTCTTTATTTTCTTCTTCATGTTTCATGGTTTCCATACCTTTGATATCGCTAATTATTAATATATCTAAGCCAAGATGGTGAAACTCTAATTTACTTGATATAACGGTGCTTAAAAAAATTGTTTACATCAAATATAAAGTTAGCCAAACAGTTGTAGGATGCATTTCTACGATTTTAAATAGATTTAAGAAAGACAAAGATATTGCAGGTATCTTTGTGAATGTTGAACCAATGGCCTGCCTCTTTGCCTTACCTTTAATATAGTGTATTTATTCTTAGTTGTTTTGGTATTTTCCCCCTTTTGGTATATGTTTTGGGGAGGTGGGTTGGGAACCTTGAGCCAGTACTTCAAAGCTAAAAGAACCAGTGTTATTTTTCCTCATAGCAGCCTTTTGACAAGTGAGCTAGATTCTAAGTTCTGGATTGCTGATCCTCATTAATGAATGTCCTATGTGTTTGGAATTGCTACATGACAGCCCTGATAGTTATATTCATCAATTAAGGATAAAGACATATTTTGATGTCAAATTTATTATGAAAGTGCAAATATTTTCATTGATACTTTCTTATGCCTGAAGCGGAAGCTCCATATCATAGGTTTACTGATTAGCTGAAAAACCTTCTATGCTATGCTTGGTTATTAAACAATTCTTTGGACAAAATACACTTTCAACATTCTAATGCCTGTCTAATAACGCTACATTATTCACCAATACACAGCCAAACATTCTTGGAAAAACCAAGTCCACACCTTCTTTTATGTTGAAAGCTAGGATGCTCTTCTTGTTGAATCAGTTATGTAACAAGGAGAACAAAGAACCAAGGTCATTTGCCACCAGTGTTGTGAATTGAGCATGGCAACGAATAGTCCAAGACCAGAAGTCACCATATTGCCATGGCATGGAAGCTACCACATGCATAAGGCTTGTAGATGTATTTTCACCTCGCAGCTATGTTAGGTACCAGCAAGTTTAGTAAGTTTGGAGTGTGGAACATATAAAGCCGTATATTAAACAAAGCAACCTGGCGGCTAAGTATCAATTATTTTTATAAACTTTTCTGCATGCTTAGGTTACATTTTCCCACCTTCTCAATGATTATTTGGATCCTATAGTCGGAATAATGAGAGGTTAATCCCTTTTAACACAGGGAGATACAAGATTTCTTATCTTCTGGAGTCAAAGTTGTATTGTTGGTGGTGTAGTCCATTCTTTCTTCTTACCTAGTTGTCATGAGAGAAGGAATAGACTAAGTTTCAGTGATGAAGCAATAATGATCTAAACTGATGTTTTCTTCAAGCAATAAATGCTCTTATTTTGTTATTTTCTTTTTGCCTTCAAAATCCCCACCTACCCTGTTTCTTTCTTTTCTCTTGAGTGGGCTTCCAATCCTCTTTCTTTTATCAACTTCTTAAATTTTCAGAAATTACTACCGATGCACGTCTGCTGGATGTCCTGTCCGTAAGCAAATTGAAACTGCAGTGGATGATCCTAATGCTGTCATCATTACATATAAAGGAGCACATAACCACGACGAGCCTGTGCCCAAGAAACGACATGGCCCTCCAAGTTCTCCTTTTGTGGCTGCTACTGCTGCCCCTGTCTCGTCCAACAATTTGCAACTCATGATTACTGATTCACAGCAAAACCGAGAAAGTTCTGCTCAGTGGTCAGCGGACTCTGAAGAAGAATTAACGGAAGATGCCTCCGACCTTGGAGGCGAGAAAGCAATTGAGTCGGCTCGAACACTTTTAAGCATGGGTGAAATTAAGCCTTGCTGAATACATCATTCAGGTATCAAGTGGTTGTATCCGTATAAATTAATTGATAGGTTTCGTTTATTTCTCCTCCAACCCTATTTTCCTTTTTCCTTTTCCTTTTCCCCTCATCCTCAATGTAGCCTCTTAGCAAAACAGCAGGTGGTGCATGTTTGGATTTTACTCCATTTGACCTGTTTGAAACGGATTAGTAGTAGTAGGAATGAATATAGAGTTGATTTCAACTGAGGCTGAGAAATATCATATCATATAATATATCCTCAAAGGCTTATGTATTCACAATTATTCTGGGATGCTCTCTTCTTGGTTTGTGTTTCTTTAGCTCTTCTTTTAAGTGCAGAGCTGAACTGATGGATCTTAATGGGGATGGAATTCCTGGGCAAATGTTTTTTATTTCATATTTCCTAAAACTACATGTGCAACTAGTTTGTTATTTACTGAAAAATATTTACTTAGGAACCTCAGAATGGATAATTTGGAGGATATGAAAATCAGCTTCCTATTATTTTGGTCAATAACTTGCAGAGTTGTAGTCCTCAAATTTTGTGTTATTTAATGTATGAAAATTTGTTTGGTAGTTTTTTATGCCAGATGTTTAGGGAGTTGTATAAATCAGCCTTGTTGAAGTGTTACTTTCAGAACTAGTAGTCATTTAATAAAAATATAAAATACAAAGAGTGATTGACACCTGTTGTTTCAGATGTTTTTAAATTCACAAAATGTAACATGTATATAGATACTGCATTTAAAAATTAGAGGTGTGGGTCTTGTCCTTAATTACGAGGTGTGGTTTTTTATATTCATAAATGGAGAAGATACAAAGTCATTCGTTTTAGTTCCATTTTGAACTTAAACAAGACGTATTTGTCAAGTGTCTGTTATTATAATGTTTTGGTTGAAACATTATTATTATTCCTTTTAATATTCTAAATTGCGATGTTTACAAAGAGGACAGAATAAAATGTCAAAAAATAATACAAAAGCGAAGATGAGACCAGAGGAGATTAGATAAGAACTTTACTGATTCAAAAGCAATGGGTTTTTCATATCCCATCCAACCACTTAATCTTAAATATAAATTATAATTTTTTAAAATTTATCATTTTAACACAAACTACCTCCATTAATACTCCTTCAGTAAGATAGAAGTGATGGTTTTTTTTTACTATAACAGTTAAAGCTAAATACCATTATAAATACCATGTCATATTTATTATAGGTAATTGACTCACCTAGCTTCATTACTAAAATGATATTAATTAATTAGGTTCTATATTAAAGAGTAGAAGAGTATTTGCTAACAAAGGTTGATTTAGTTAACAAAGAATTGGTTTACAATCGATAATATTGTAATTTCAAATCTTATTATCAATATGAGGATTTTGTTGATGTGTAATTTAAGAGTCAATTTTCCTAAATTTTTCATTCAACAAAAAAGAATACTAAAATAGTATTTAACTATACTATAAATCACACGCTATTAAATAAGCTATTAAATAGAGTTTGGTTTTAGAAAAATATACTTGAAAAGAATTATTTATTAACTGTGAATAATTGCTTATTCTCCTTTTAGCCTGGCAGCCTAGGTCATGTATAAACATTTTTTATATGTAAAATGAACTTAATAAATTAATTTTTATTTTTTAATTTGGATAGAACAGTTTAAATGTGTTATATAATTATATTACACAGTTTTGAAGGATGAGATCTCTACACTAATAATTCTGAGGATTTGAGGCGGCCATTCCCATCATTGACATACCTCACTTCAACATATGTGCACCATACCTCACTTCAACATCCAATGTCTGTGCCACGGCCATTCCCATCATTGACTTGTTTGTCCAATTCATTAATTATTAATTAATCTATTTATTACTACTATTTCGTAGTAACAATAATCAAGCTCAACTTTTAATCATTAATTTAAATTACTTATTTTAAGTATCCTTAATTAATGACCTCATGAAAGAAAATAAGTCATTACATTTGTTTTAGAAGTGACATTGCTTGTGGGTCCACCACAACCCCCTTTGATCTTGAACTTGAAGCCGCATCCCATTAAGGCAAACAAAAAAAAAAGGAAGAAGAAGAAGAAGAAGAATTTTAAACATACAATTATAAAATATTCATGCATAATTAATGAGAAACTAATCAAATTATCAAAGTAATATTTTTTTACCAACAATTATCAAAGTAGTATAATCAAATAAAACAACAACAACAATCAACTTTATAAAAAATGATCAACTTTGAACAAAATGTTATTTATTCCCCTTGCCTTATCTTCTCCTTTGTGTCTCTCCAACTAAACATAATAAAAGCAATGAGATGAGCTGTTAGTAATAAGGATAAGTATGCCAATAATTAATAATACTAGAAAAATTCACTGATAAGGATTTGGAAATCATGTTTCAATCTAATCATATAGCCTTTTAGGTTAACTTACAATTATTTATTCACATTTACACTTAATTGTTTTATATACAATCAAAATTAATTATTTGCTACATTTAAAGTTGATATAGCTGTGTTGCCTAATGCCTATGTTTAGTGTTAGGTGAGGGGAATAGCTTAATTTGAAAATTAATACAGGTAAGTTAAAAATTTTAGAGGAATCTTCTATAACTACCACTGAAGTTTTTTTATACTATATAACATGATAATAAAATTATTGATGCAGCTTATATATGTATGTGTCTGTGTCTTTTTTTTTTTTTTGTGGCCAAATGGAGTTTATTCTTTAAGATAAATGTTTAATGACTTTAAAATGATAGTTAGGTGAAATAATAAAGGAAAAATTATCCGAGAAAATAGTTGACTAGTATAATTTTTTTTTTAATAGTCTAAGTTCAATCATGTTCCAAACTGTATAACAATAACTATGTTTTTTTTTTGTAAATACATATAATTGAAATAAAAATTATTGTATTTAAAATCACATTTGTAATTTTTTATTCAAATTAATTTATTAAATATTTTTAAAACTGAAATATAAATATAAGTAATGTTATGTACTTTTCGTTTAATTGCTTTAAGCAAAATGTAGGGATGAGAATTTATTTATTATTATTAATTTTTTGTGAGCCAAATCCAATGCACCGGCTGTGCCGGTAAATTACTACTGGAAGAACCGGATTTCCGGGTTAAACCCAATCTTTTCACTCTTGTATCTTTACACTCATTCGCTTCCTTGGCTCATTCGCTTTTTGATTCTCTCACTTCATCTCCCACAAATATTCTTCTTTGGTTTTCAACCTTCGTTGTTTAGATCATCAAACCCAACTCTCTCTTCAACGCCTCTGTTTATGTTTCACTGCTAAAGGAAGTCCCTTTTCCTCGCATTTCCCTGAAAGCTTTCTGTGCTGTTTTTCTGGGAAATTGGCATGGTAACTCCAAAGAAAGGAATGTGTCAGCCCTTTTTCCCTATGGGGCGACTGAAAAATTGAGAGCCTCGGTTTGAACACCTGCATTTCCCCTTTGAGGTTGGAAAGCTTTCTTGTTTTCGGCAATGAAGAATGGTCATGGAGTTTCGAGGCTTTCTGGAGCTTATTTGAAATTTACATGAATATGGAATGTAGCCTTTATTCGATCCATTTGAACCCTAGCTTTGGTCAAAAGGTGAACCCAGCTTTCTGACTTTGATGATGTCATGTTGATTAATTGTACTGGCTCTAAGTTTTCCGTGTTCTGATCTTACATTTAATTGGGGTGTGAGAGGAATGGGGTCGCGTGTGTTGGTTGCTTCTAAGTTTCTGGTGGCTCTCTCTTTCTATTTGTGTGATTTAAGGATTTTGAGTGATTCCCCCAAGCAGCCTTGACTACAATTATCTCATTTTCGAAGTGGAAATCTGAGATCTGTTCTAAAAGAGGTGGGTGCCAAGTCACTGCACACTCTATGTTGGCTAAAATTTGCTAGTGTCTCTGGTTTTTTATCATTTATTCTCTCTTTAACAGCGTTTAACTAAATGAAGAATGAAGGTTATATTGAATTTCACTGCCACCTAATGGAGCATTGAAAAAATTCAAGAACTCACTGTGGCGTGATTGGTGTTGGAATACTTCGGGTGATTGCCATTTTGGAGAGTTCTGAAACCATATTTCTTATACAAATGTCGGGAGCTCCCAGATTGAGGTCAACGAATGTTGCTGATTCAGATGCAAGGCCTGTGCTTGGACCAACTGGAAATAAGACAGGGTCATTGTGTTCTAGAAAACCCACTTCAAAGCCACAGCGGAAGGCAGAGAAATTGAGGGACGAGTTTGCATCAGCCAAAGAGAAAAACTCCCATCAATTGTCTTCAAGCGTAAATTCCTCTCCTAAGTCACATTCTACCAGTGCTCCTTCAGTACTCCGCAGGCATGAACAGCTCTTGCATTCTAATTTGTCTCTGAATGCTTCATGCTCATCCGATGCCTCTACGGATTCATTCCACAGTAGAGCATCTACAGGCAGATTGACTCGATGTAATAGTCTAGTCGGTAGAAGGAAGCCATTTGTGTCAAAGCCAAGAAGTGTTGCATCTGACGGTTCTTCAGAATCTTCACCTGATAGTTCACAATCAAAGAAGAGGTGTGCCTGGATCACTCCTAACACTGGTTAGTTATCTTCTTTGACTTTTGCTAGGTTATTGAGTTGGCACTTTTTTCTGATATTGGAGTGAACCTGGGCTTACGTTAACTAGTAAAAAGGACTCTCAGGAGTGAATACACTGTTTTGCATTATGCAAGATTTTACATGTATAAGACCTGATATTATGATTCTCAAAGAACTTGAAGATAAACATTTCAGTTCTTGAAGAGATTATGCAATTACATTGAGAAAATACCTCCGGTTGGACACACGTGTTTCAAAACGGTCATATTAAATATTCATGTATAGTACAGATTGATAACCACAATAGGAAAATACATCCCTTCAACATGTATCTTTTTGAAAGATTTCAGTTGATGATTTGCCCATTGAAGAGAAACTTGGGAATTCGAAATAAAAGGCATGAACCCGATATGCTTATGGAAGTACACATGTGGGCCAGCTGAATGCCATTGCCCCATATTTTTCTAGAAAATTCTCCAACACAGTTTGATTCGTTGTTCTTGAACTTGACTAGCTTTCAAAAGTTGTTCTCTGACTAAGTTCACCTATTGAAAATTGAAATCAGAACCATGTTATGCCGCCTTCCATGATGAAGAATGGGGAGTTCCGGTACATGATGACAAGTATGTCAAACACTATTTTGATTATGTTATTAGTATATACCTTTCCTCGTTAAATATTTTGCTTGACGCTCTTTATCTCATGTAGGAAACTATTTGAACTTCTTGTACTTTCGAGTGCTCTATCTGAACTCACTTGGCCAGTCATTCTGAACAAAAGGCACATTTTTAGGTAATGTATTGCCTCGTTTGAAGTTCAATATTGCTTCCATTTATCTCTAGCCTCAAATATGAAGTTGCTGCCCGCAAAAACTTTTTAACCTCAGCTGTAGGCTTATCTCTTCACTTTGTCCTTTATATTTTTGCTAATAACAGTTTTTCCAGGGAAGTATTCTCAGATTTTGATCCAGTAGCTGTCTCAAAATTGAATGAAAGGAAGTTGATTGCGCCAGGAACTACTGCAAGTTGCCTTCTTTCAGAACTTAAATTGCGTGCGATAATTGAGAATGCACGTCAAATATCAAAGGTAGATTATTATTTTCTCTTGATTTGCAAAATCTTGTCTCAGAATAAGTGTAACGCTTGGGTTTGCTGGCAATTCTTTCATTTTTCCTGGACCATTGGAAACTAAGAACCACAAGTTATAGGCCTGTAGTATTGTGATTTTAGCAGCTGACTAGGTGCAGCTCATACTTCGCAAAGTATGAATATAAATAAGTCATAATCCTAGGGTCCTATATTAATGCCTTTTTTAAGTTTGGTGACCTTAATTCTTGCTTTATTTTCTGTATTGACCTTCAATATAAAAGTGCTCTTGTCGCTTTTTCTTGTATAAATGTAGTGGCTTACAATGTTCTTAATTCTCAGTATGATCAAATGAATGAAATTTTTCTTTTTGGCTAATGATCAAATGAATGACTTAAAATTGGTGTCCAGTTATCATTTAATCCGGTAGGTCAGATAATAAAGGTAATTGAAATGGTGGACCTGATACTTTTTAAAATTTGCATGACCCATATGGGACAAGCTATGCTATAATCCTTCGTACACCCTGAGCCTGTAGTTAATCTAGTTTACAAGAGTCATATGCAACCTAATTATTTGGATTCTTTATTCTGCCAGCTTGCTTTGCTGGTGTGACCCAAGTCCTCTATGATACTTTTTCAACCATCAATCCCTGCAATGCTTTCTCTCTTTCCTTTTGCTTTCTCTTTAACTGAACTGCCATTATTGCATTGTGGCTATTATTATCTCTTTACCTAACTTTTTGCAGGTTTTACTCATGGCAGGTTGTTGATGAATTCGGGTCATTCGACAAGTATATATGGAGTTTCCTGAACCACAAGCCTATAGCTAGCAGATTCCGATACCCTCGACAGGTTCCTGTAAAAACTCCCAAGGCGGATGTAATTAGCAAAGACCTGGTGAGGAGAGGATTCCGTGGCGTGGGGCCCACTGTCGTGTACGCGTTCATGCAGGTGGCTGGGTTGACAAATGACCATCTCATTAGCTGCTTCAGATTCCATGAGTGTATAGCTGCAGCAGAAGGGAAGGAAGAGAATAATGGGATCATCATGAACAATGCTCATGAACAAAAGGAGAGTGATAATAATGTGATAGAATCAGATATTTCCATTGCCATTGATGATTTGAGTTTCTCCTCAGAATGATGGTTCCACACAATGTCCTGGCTGATAAAGCCTCCTCCAGGTTATATCAGCAGTGTCATCCTGTCCACTGATTTTAATACTTAGCCTTTTTAGATTGAGTAATGATGGTGGGGAATTTGTGTATAAATTTCACGTTCTCCCTGAACTTGATTATGAATATGATGATGGATTCTTAGATTGTAGATTTTTACTAAAGCTCAAGTGAATGAATGAAATGCCAACCCTGTATCTGTAATGTTGTGTGAAGCTTTTAAACCTGTGTACCATTTCTGTACAGTTAAAATCAGGTTTTAAAATTTTCTTTCAAATCCAGCGTCAAGAGGGATTGAATGAAATAGCCAATAACTTTGTAGCCTAATAACGTAGACCGTTTAAAAAACATCGAGAGAATGATTTTTGATTATAATGGACTTTGAAAAATGATATTTGTTCAAAATGTATTTTAAAAAATAAAAATTTGTTTAGATAAATGTTGTAAAAGTGATTTTTGATGGAAATTGAAAAGAAAAAAAATGAATTTCATTAAATAATATATATACATATATTTTTTTTTATATTGTGATAAAATTAGGGAAAAAATAAAATGATAAAAAGTAGTTAGAATGTATCAGATTGTGATTTAACATATATAGATCATAACTTAGAATTTTTACACTAGGTTATGACCTGAATTATTTCAAATCGTGAATTTAAATTTTCAGGTCGCATTATGGGCAAAAAGAGTTTTTTTCTCCTTTCTAGAATGCATTCTGGAGATAGAATGCATTTTCCTTAAATGAGTTGACAAAGACTTCTAAAAGCTCCAAAATGCATTCCTCCCCCATAAATGCATTCTTGATTTGGAAAATGAGTTATCAAACACACTGATAATCTTTCCTATAAGTGAAAGATTGAGGGTTTAATTCTGTTTGAAATTTGGAATGGTTAGTACATGCTCTTTTACTTCATAGAAGGAAAAGAATTGAATGAAATTTTCAGTTACACATAACAAAATTTCTCAATTGCATCTTTCATGTAAAGAACAGATAAAAATTGTGAAGAAGAATTGAGAGTTCACATTAACTTAAAAGACCTATATCTTTAGCTTACACTATGCTAGTTGGCAAGTGTTCAAGTGTAATAATAAATTTTAACAAAACAAGTGTGATAACATATTTGTTAACGAATGAAGATTGAATCAGCAGATAAAGGGGATCATTTTATTGGTGTGTGATGCATAGGATAATAATAAAAAATATGTGATGATATTAATGATTGATTTGAATTATGAGGTCAGACTGTGGGGCTATGGGGATTGTGCATTAAAGGATGTTGGACAGCTAGAGAGAGAGGAGAATGATAGAACAGTGGGGGGCTGTGTTTTCTTGTCTGTCGAGAGGAAAAGAGTACTCTTTGTTGATAGACAAGCATGCACCAGTTTTGTTTCTGGATCGCCAACAATGTACCTCTTGCTTGCCCACTAATGTATTCTCATTCCAACACGTGCCTTCTCCTATGTTCACTCCTAAGCATGGGCCATTTTTTTTTTAAACACTTATAAATTTGTTTTGTTTAAGTAATGAATACTATTAAATGTTTTAGCTGTGAATTTGCGTTATGTGAATGTTAAACATTCATAGTTCAACTGATAAATTTGCATCATGTAAAAGATAAATTAAAAACCTTCTTAATAGTTAATTTGTGAATTAGGTACAATATCAGTCCATTCTCTTTAGAAGGGGAGGGATATACATTAACATGACCCCAGCAAAATTTCATATAAATTAGAAAGATTAATATATAATCTATTTGTTTCTAATGTAGAGGGGAGGGATACATTTTAATCCTAAAGTTAGTACACAATTCATTATCTTATAAATTTATAATTTTTTTCCAACAATTCTATTAATTACAATTTACACATACTAAGACAGTCTCATCATGAAAGTGTTTTTTTTTTTTATGGGGCCATGAAATGAAGATGGTATTCAATACTAATTATTAAAGGAGATATTTTAGAAAAACAAACACACAATTATTATAATATCCAACTTAAATTATTTTTTCTCTGTTACACTCTTTTAAGCTATTATTCATTCCCATTGCACGAAAAAGAAAAAAAAACGACAAGTTTCCGGAATTAAAGAACATCAATTTGTATTTCCAAAATAACCGTTCCAGATACGTATTCATTAAACTGAAATATGAATATAAAATCTGGAATCCCTAAAACGACAGCCACAAAATCAAAGGTCAGGCATTGAGTATACAGAAACAAAAACATTCGAATATGAAATATAAAGCACCGTAAACTTCGACCAAGACAAAGGACAAAAGAACACCGCAAGGCAAAATTCTCCCAACTGTCACCACCATGAGATAAATAAAATCACTGCAGCTACAAGATCCGAAAATGACATCTGCATGCATTCAACACAGAGGAAGCCTTGCAATAAATATGAGCATGTTATTGGTAGTAGTATTAGTGGGAGTAGTAACTCAACTAATCATCATTCGTTTTAAAGGAATATTTTCTACATGCTCTTCATTGGGCTATGATCAAAAGGCTATTAGCCCATTAATTTTAATTAATGGCCACAACTAATAACTTGTGCCAAGATGATTTCGATGCTGAAAATGGGGTTCAGCTTATTGTAGAAAACTTAGAGCAGAAGTAGTACTCAATGGCCTAGACAAGGTAATCCATAATTGCAGCATGCCCACTGGTGAACTCAGTTAAACAAAAATAGACTACTTTCGATATAACAGGAACTTAACCAGATCAAATAGACCTTCCATAACAAGGAGATCATAACAGGATGGACATTTTTATTGAAAGCGAGATAATTTGAGGTGAAACAAGAAAGTAGAAATCAAAGCTTAAGATATCCTCTAGGAGCAGAAGGAGGAAAACAATATGAACCAAAGGACAACAATTAAACACTTCAAAGTTCTTCAACTACTATCTTCAATCACTACAGCAATTTTTTTAAGTACGTTGATGGTAAAACAGAATTTTTTTGAAAAGACGTGAATGTAAAACAATGGATCCATTTGGGCATATTATTTGAACATGGGATTCATAAAGAAAAAAAACTATAGGCATCGCATACATACCCCAATAGACCTCTCCCTGGCCAGGTTCTAGGTGTGACAGTTAAGTTGATCACGGCACCTTGCCTCATGATAACAACAGGTATTGCTCGACCAAGATTTGACTGAGACTCAGAAGCTAGCCTTTGGAGCAAATTATCCCCAGCTTCCACGCTACCAAATTTCAAAATTTGATCCCCAAGTTGTAATCCATCCTCAGCAGCTGGTGATGAATCAGATATCTCATCAACCATCGCAAATGGTATGCTGACGACCACATCCACATCCATGGAATTGGGGGAATGCCTCAGAAGAACATTTTGCAATGATGAGCCAGAATCAACAGCTGATGAGGTCTGAGCATGAGGTCCATCTTCATTACCTTGCAGAAAGGCAAACATGTAACACGATTCAATATGTCAGTAATCATTTTTATGTAGAGAGAAATTTTTGGTCAAACTTAGGATGGAAAAAGGGAAGAAGGATAACATGGAGAACTTCCCCGTCCAAAACATTATAATTTTAAGCACCATACGGCTGCTGTGAAAGAACAATCCAACTTATGAATCTTGTACATGAGCAGGGTGCAAAATATATTATCTTAACAGAGTTCCAACAGGTAACATCAACAGGAAGCCAAAGTTACCTCTAAAGAAATGATATAACAACATTCATTTCTTGGCGGAAGGGTAGTGGGGTACCTGAAACTTTGGGGGGAGACGTTTTACTTCCAAGTCTTGCTGCATGCAAAATTTGAATATTTTGATTTATTTTCTCACTGAGCTCCTGGTGATCATTACGCAGCTCTGCACGGATAAGGAAGAGGGAAATAAGGGAGAAAAATGGCTGGACCATGAAGCAAAACCAACGCTACATTAGCAGCTACCTTAAAGCCAATTTACTTATTAGATCACGACATTTTGCTGCAAAATCATGCTTATCAATATTGTGATGACGAACATTAGGCGCAATTGTCACTCGAGGTAGCTGTTCAATTTGTTTTAAAGTCCCACATGTTTATACAATTTTTCGTCAAAACAAATACTGAGAATGGGATTGATACCAGCAAGACGACGTCGCTCGGCTCGAACAACTGGAATATCAATATCCGTCCGAGGAAATCCCTAGAAAATTAATTAACTGTTTAAAACTCTTTAAATTCAAAGCAATATATGCCGAATTGCGTCGGAAACGAAATGAAAGCGGCAAAACGGAGCACATAACCGGAATCAAGAGAGAACCTCAGAATCGACGAGATTGCCGGCAAGCCGGGGACCGCCAGGTTGATTAAGGCGCTCGATGATTGCGTTCATCTCCGCCTCCATCGCAGCCCGTTTGTCCATCAGAGACAGCGTTTCTCCCTTCACGTTCGTTGCAACCATTTTCTAACTGCGTTTCACCAAATTAACTTCTTCTTTTGCTCTCTCGCCGTCGTCGCAGAGCGGTGAAGTCGATAGCTCGCTAAACTGAAATCTGCTACGGCCTCACTGCGTTCTACGACGCTACACCTGATTATAACCGCAGCCCAGTTCCATCTCAGGGTTTGCGTAAATTTTTTAAAGTTAATTTTACATAATTCAAAATAAATATATAAAAAAAAATTTATTTTAATTTATATAAAAATAATTTAAAAAATGTTCTCTTTTAGCCACATTCTTAACTTATAATTAGAACTAGAAATGGACCTAGGGCGCCATACATTTAGGGCTTGAGATAAAACAAGCCGAAATAAATAGATTTGTTTGGGAATCAATTCTCAGAATCACTTTCACGCAAGTTGAAATAAAACTGAGTTTTAAATTTGTACAAAATTTTGATAGCCCATTTTAGAATTTACAAAATTCTCAGAGACCTGTTTAATTTTTTTTCGTTTTTTTAAATACATAAACAATTTTAACACTATAATTTCTTTACTGAAAAAACATGGAAAGTGATATATGACTATTGAAACAATTACGTCAACAACAATAAGTGGTAAAGTTTAAAGGAGATTTAAGTTTTTAAAATCTATCACTTATTTATCTAGTTATTTGTAAGATTTGGCAGCCCGTTTCAGTTTTGTAAATTAATTTTGATGATGTAAGGTTTATGAATAATTAGTAAATCTAATATAACCTTGTGAAATCCCTTGTGTTAAGATTTGAATTCCACAATTCCATCACCTTCCTCAACAATTACATAACAACATCACAATATCTATAAATTACATGCATAATCAGTGATAATCGATATGCACATATATTTAATATATCACTAACCTATCAAAAAGTACAAATAAGTAGTACACTATTATTGGACAAATGTTAAAATGAACTATATATGTGTGTGTGTGTGTCATTTATAAATAAAATCTTTACTATCCTAAACAACATACAAGGCTTAGGTCAAATAAAAAAAAAAAAACAACGCTTAGGATAGAGCTACTTCCAAATCCAATCACTTAGAAATATTTAGAACAGATGCTAGCAATTACATTGTAGTTAGTGTGTAATCTTTTCAAAATTTTACTGCTCAAAAGTTTTTTTGATTCAATATTGACTTGAAACTACTAAAATAAATTAATGTTTTGCAGAAAATATTAATGGTATTTAATGATACAGAATAAAATTGTTACAATTTAAAACTTTAATGCCAACATTAAACTTAAAAAAAACATTATCAAAATTGCTTTAAAAAAAATGTAAGTATAAATTTGGCGGATTTAAACGGGCTAATCCTCTTAAGCCTTTGGCCCATTAAAGTTGGCCTTATAAGGCTTGTTTTCATTTAATAGGTCAAAATCACAAACCCAACTCTTTAATTAGATGTGTTTAATCTAATCAATTCGACGGGTTCAACCTATTTTTCAGACTCTATTCAAAAGTCCCCCTCAAGCTTCTTATTGTTTTTTTTATTTAAAGGGATAGACACTACTTTTGGCCAAAAAAAAAAAAAGGTATAGACACTGACGGTCTGAGGTTACAATGGTGGAATAGATTTTGTGATATCCCATTTGAAAGATACCATGCCATTAGCTTACAAGATCTTAGGTAATCCCTTCAAACTTCATGTTAGTTGCAATGCACATGAATTCAACATCTTTAAGAGTTTTTTTTTTTTTTTTGACCAAGAACATCTTTAAGTGAGCTCATTGTTTTTTTCCACTGACCCCATTGTTTCATGAAAATCGACTCTTAAAAGCTAATGTTTTTTTTCTTATTCTACTTTTTATAACTTTTATTATATACCGTGTGTGTCGTTTACAAAAAAAATACAAATTTGCATTCAAGTTATAATTTCAATTATTTTCAAATAATTAAAAATAAAAATTTTAAAACGTATTTGAATTATTTATTTGACCGTGTCTTTTTTAAATAAAAATTTTTAAAATATGAAATTAAAAAGTATGGAAAATATATATTTAAGCATGTAATTTATCATAAATTAATTACTTTTTAATACATAGCACCTGGGAATTTTTGCAGTTTGTAGGTGGTGCTGAAAAATACTCATGGTGCTATATACACTAGAATTTAATAAATTTAGCACACTCGTGTCGCTAAAAAAATATTTTAGGATGATGGATAGATTTAAAATTAATGTGAACGTTATCCACTAAAAATTATTAAATTTAGATTACTGAGAGCTATTAAAAAATATACTTGGATATGTCAAATGCACTAAAAATTATTAAATTTAGCATCTGATCCTATTAAAAAAGTACTTCTAACCACCATACAAATTACTTTAACGAAACTAGAAAAATACAATTGTGGCCTTCCACATCAGCTCATGTAATCGGGGAATAAAACAATGTGTGTTTAAATGCATCCAATGAATTAACACCCCCACCCACCCACCCACCCACCCAAAAAAAGGGTAGAGTGTGAAAATAAAAATATGGGTAAAATCTCATGTAAAATAATTAATATCAAAAAGGTCTCAACAACTCAAACAGCCATCATTGACAACTTCTTAGGATATTTCTGATATTAATTCTCTTACATATAACTTTATAGTTATTCCCCTTAAAAATATGCATCTTCGTGGATCTCATATCCCCTTCCCTTCCCTCGCGACACAGTCAAAGCCATAGGTTAGCAAAGGCAATTTAGGGTTTGTTTGTCAATCACTTAAAAAGCATTTTTACGTAAGTTGAGACAAAACTTCTCTCACATACTTACCTCAGATTAAGTAAAATCACTTAAAAAAGTTATTCTTAAACATACCCTTAGTTTTGATGAGGTCATGCCCTTTGGTGATTGTGGGAATACGTAAGTTGTTATTTTGAAGATTATAAGAAGTCACTTCACCATCATCATCCAGAATGAGAATCTCATCGTCCCCCCAAAGAGCCTAAGATGCAGAAATTTTTTTTTTACTTGTTCCACCTCAGACTTACCAGTCCAACCACTCTCAACACCGTACTCATCCATCACCCAGATCTTCCATCTTCCAGTTCTGTGATGGAGATTAACAAGAGCAAGACTCTGATCAAGCCAAAAAGGAGAGAAAAAAAAATCTGTGGGGCCCACAAAGAATCCTAGTTAGAGGGCAATGCGGTCACTGGGGTGGAGGTGAGTAAAATCAAACTGAACTCAATTTCATTTTTTTATTCGGTTAATTTAATCTTCAATTCGGTGTTTATTAAAAAAATTCAGTTTTAATTGAAAAACCGAATTTTATATATAATATATTTTTATTTATTAAACCATTAAATTAGTTATAGTTGTATATTTAATAAACAGTAAATTATTAAATATTATTATTACATATATTATTACAATATATTTAGAAATTATTATATTATATTTATATTAATGAATTATTAAATATATTCAATTAAATAGGTTAACAAAAAAATCGAATCAAAATAATTTAATTATTTCAGTCTGATTAATTATTTTAATATGGTTTTTACATGTATTTCAGTTTTTTTTTTTATTTTCATTGAAAATTGAACCGAAAACCCATGCTTACCCTGGGATCGTCCCTAACACCTCCTTGCTAAAATCGAAGCTCAAAGTACAGTGCTTTGAGATCTTCCACATGCCATAAGCTAACCAGTGACAGATCCCATTCAAGACAGATCGTTACTATAAACCGCAGGGGAAGTCCCAAGAATTAGTGCCAAGGTTATATATACTTCAGCTAGACGCACTCGTTCATTTGTCGAATCTGAAACTCGAACAACCTTGTAATCTCTCGTGATGGGATCAAGCCCAAATCCAAACAAGTTACAGTCCCTGCCTTTGTCTGGTACAGATGGAGAGCAAGAAATAAGCTATTGCTCTCTTGTTGCTGGGTTCCAAAGGATTAAGTCGCCGCCATACCATTTATGATCGCCTTGGTCGGCCACGTGCAGGCAAAAGATCCCATCACACTGACGGTATAAAAGCAAGTGTTGCTTATGGGAACCCTTCAAGATGAAATGTTTCTCTCTCTCCTCCATCCCTTATCTTCTGTGGCTAAGCCATTTCTATTATTTGCCAATTTTAAACAAATGAAACGCTTGTGAATGAGACAACTTCATCACACAAAGACCTATGTCACACATGAAGATCCACAATCCACAGACAAAAGAACACTCCCTTTTCAGCATCAAATAAAAACTGCAAGACAAACACCAAATAAGAACACAAAACCTAAATACCTGAGATGGTCGTTGTGTCTGAATCTATGACACATTTACAGCATCCGATATCAAGAGACTCCGGCTTTTTCAATCAATCATTGGTGAAGGTTGCACTTTAATTGAACAACAATACAGCAACCATCATGCACGTATGTGTTGTTGATGCCCACCGCTACATTACACCTCTTTCTCTCGCACAGCAAGCAGAAGAGTATAAATACTTCGCTGACGGAAAGGGGAGATGGAAACGACACAGGACTCTGGATGAACATGTCTTATAAGCGAGCTCTTCAGTGAGAGGCTAGAAATCAAAAGTGGAAAACTCCATGAAAAATGAGTTTTAAGAAACAGAACGAGGGAAACAGCATGCAGGAATGTAATGAGGAAGCTGCGAGAGTGGTTTGGGGAAGAAGACGACCGTGGAAGTGAGAGAGAAACAGGAGAGAAGGCTGACAGATAGGATGAATGGCGACTGAGCTGCAAATCTCATTGATCAGAACATAAATGAGGTGATGCTACGGTGTATGCAAGAATTTCTCCATAACTATAATTATATTATATTTATAAAGGTTAAGATGTAAATTGCCACGGACGTTTTCACTTAGGAGCATTTGGATTTAAATGTTTTTTTTTGGCTCAATTTTACTTTAAAAGTTTTCAAAACGTATCAATTTTACCCTAACAATTAGTCAATATTAAATTTGACCGTTAACTAATACGTGACATTTTAATAAATCTCCTATCACCACATAGCATTAAATGTGGAGCGTCACGTGTCAGTTAACAATCAAAATTAATGTTGATTAACGGTCATGATAAAACTGATATGTTCTACAAACTTTCTGATCAAAATTGAAATAAAAAAAAACTTTCATGGTGTATTTGGTCATTTACTCTGTTTGTAATTATAAATAGATAGAAAAGGGTCGCAAACCAAGAAATGACTGCCAGAGTATAGTCCTTGATTGCTACATTACGTGTTTCTTGTTCCAAGTCGTCGTCTTTTTTGCTCGTCGCTACCACACAGGTCGGCTTCTGCTTTGCGCATTTCAATTTCTGCGGCTCCTCTGCGACAAGCAAGGCATAATCTAATGGCTTACACTCTTGCCCGGCCCACTCTTGGTCTTACTCAGCCAGCTAACATCGAAATCCCCAAGGTCCGTTTGAATCTCTCTATCGTAGTCCGCTTTCGCTCTTTGTTTTGAATCAATCCTGAGTTTGATGTATTTGCCTAGAATTCATGACCGATTCTAGTTTATTGTATCAATCATTAGTTAATCGATATACAAATACCCATTATTTTTACCTGAGACTCTTGTTGGCTTGAGTTTGTTTGCTATAATGTTGATTTGTCCTTTTTCTGTTTTCTGGAAGATCTCTTTCTCTGCAAAGGAGGTTGACGTAACAGAATGGAAAGGGGACATACTTGCGGTGGGTGTTACGGAAAAAGACATAGAGAAAGAAGAGAACTTGAAATATGTGAATCCGATTCTAAAGAAGCTTGACTCAAAGTTGGGAGGTCTACTAGCCGAGGCTTCTTCTGAAGAGGATTTCACTGGTAAAGTTGGCCAATCGATCATACTTAGAATATCAGGGCTTGGATACAAGAGGGTTGGTTTGATTGGGCTTGGAAAGTCTGCTTTAACGACATCATCTTTTAAAAGCTTTGGCGAGGCTGTTGCAGCTGCTGCAAAGTCTGCACAGGCAAGCAATGCTGCCATTGTTCTGGCCTCTTCTGAAGGGCTTTCTGCTGAATCAAAGCCTAATTCTGCATCTGCAATAGTGTCTGGTATTTTCTTCACGATTTTATACACGTATTATAGAGTTTTTGTGTTACCTAGTTGTCTATACTTGTGTGAGCTGTGATTGTGTTAAACATGACTCGCTTGTTGAACCGTGTTAGGGACTATACTGGGAATATTTGAAGATAAAAGGTACAAGTCGGAGTCAAAGAGATCATCCCTGAGATCTGTGGACATCGTTGGTTTGGGAGCAGGACCTCATTTGGAGAAGAAACTTAAGTATGCAGAAGATGTTTCTTCTGCAATTATTTTTGGAAGGGAGCTTGTAAACTCTCCAGCTAATGTGCTCACACCAGGTTCGTAGGACTTTTTTTGTTTGTTAAAAATATGGTCCCCGTACCTTAGTGTTACCGGTCAGGCGGGTGACCAATTTTGCAGTTTCATACTTCCATTTCCTTTGTACGTCAAGCAGAGACTCATTTCATGATGAATTATTCCTATAGTTGACATATCCTTGATGATTTGTCTATCGCAGGGGTATTGGCTGAGGAGGCATCTAAGATTGCTGTTATGTATGGTGACGTTTTTACTGCTAAAATATTGAATGAAGAGCAATGTAAGGAATTGAAAATGGGTTCATATCTGGGTGTTGCCGCAGCATCAGCAAATCCTCCTCATTTCATTCATCTTTGTTATAAACCTCCCAGCGGAGCAGTCAAAGTCAGGTTGGCTTTAGTTGGAAAAGGATTGACTTTTGACAGGTAAATGAATGTTTTTAAACTAAGCCTCTTTCTGTTTTGGCTAGAACTTAGAAATCAAGTGATGATTTTGCAATGAAATATGCCCTTGCTTGTTCAGGCTATAATTTTTTTTTGGTTATATAGTTAAAATTACACTAAGTGGCATTCCTACTTCTCTTCTCTCTACATGCAATGTTGTGGTGGATTAACTTTTTTGGGTTTTTATGTATGTATAACTACTGCATGGGATTTTACACGTTTTCTTTTGTTGTTGAAGTGTAAATTCTTACATTGTCTTTCTTCTCCTCCTTATCATCTTTAATTGTTTTATCTGCAAATTATTAGTGGTGGCTACAACATCAAGACAGGAGCTGGCTGTTCAATTGAAACCATGAAATTTGATATGGGTGGTTCAGCTGCAGTTTTAGGAGCAGCAAAAGCTCTGGGTCAGATCAAACCTCTTGGAGTAGAGGTCAGTTGTTTATTTCATTACCCTTGACTTTTCTAATGCTAAGAGTATCTAGCAAATTGATTGATTACTGTGTAGTTTGCTCTTTTTAACCTTTTTTCTATGCTTAGCCTTTGGGGGCAAATGTTGCAGAAAAGTTGTCTCAGTTTTCCAATTTTCATAGTGGATCTAATGTATTCATATTATTCTAGGATTTGAATGTCTGCACACTTTCATATGCAGGTTCACTTTGTAGTTGCTGCTTGTGAGAATATGATAAGTGGAACTGGTATGAGGCCTGGAGACATTGTCACAGCTTCAAATGGAAAGACTATAGAGGTAAGGGTTTATTGAGTTCATACTTATGCATATAACATCTAACCTATTTCATAAGTTATTGAATAAAAAAATTTGGATTTTGATTGAAGTCTTACCGTTGCATCACAATCTTATAATCTGAACTTAGTTTTGTGTAATGCTTAATACTATTCACTGTTGTTAGAGAGAGAAACTTGAGGGGGAGAGGAAGAGAAGGATGAAGAGACAGCAAATGAGGAGGCGAGAGAGTAGCTAAACCATATCAAAATCCATTTTCATTGTCATCCACGTCTCCCTTACATGTGCTGCATGGTGGCTATTTATTGAAGCCAGTGCCAAGGTTTCATTCTCATGAAGGAAACATCCTACTTGCAGCCCATTTAATACATGTCATGATTAAAAAATCCACTTGCTAAATAAAGTAAAAACAGAAAGTAATGGAATATAAAAGTAAGATAGCTTTCCTTCTATAGGAGATTGTTCCTTCAAAATATAATATCAATCTTATATTCCATCAGGTTATCTAGTTTTTTTTCTGACATTTTCTAATGAATGGCTTTGACCAATTGGTTCAGCCCTGTTTATGGATTTTATGAAACGTTCCTTAATGAATGGAATTTCCATATGCCATATTATTAGCTTGAGCTGACACATTGATATTTAAGCCATTCTTATTTTTCTCCCCTACCAAATCATGACCCAAGATACTGTATGCATTTTTCTGAAAACTTATGAGAATGTTTCCAGTGTATCAGTTGCAAACCTGTGCTATCAATATCTAGTACTAATACATATCTGGTGCACTGCTGAATATCATGGAATTTAGTTTCCGGTTTTTGGAAGCTTAATAAAAGGAATGAATACTTGAATCTTTTTTTAAACATTTATGAAATCATGTATGGAGAGTAAGTATGTGGCGTTGGCTTAACCTCTTGTATAGGTTAACAACACAGATGCAGAGGGGAGGCTCACCCTGGCAGATGCTCTGGTATATGCTTGTAACCAAGGTGTTGATAAGGTACACCTCTACAACTATGCATATGCATCTCAGATATTCACTGAAATCTTATTATATTAGATCTGATTTGACAGTTAATATATCTTTTGTATGTTTGACATGTTTCACCATCCATTTCTTAAAATAGTAAAAGAGAATATTGATTATTGAAACCGTTAGAGGTAGTCTGATTGAATTTAACTTTGTTTATGCAATTTTCTTCTTAAAGCATGTGGGAATTTCAAGTTCAGTTCTTATAACAAGATCTGAACTTGTTAGATGTATGCTTTGGTTTCAGAAATGTGCTAACAGGACGATAAACTGTTTCTAGATAGTCGATCTGGCAACCTTGACTGGCGCCTGCGTAGTTGCCCTTGGATCCTCAATTGCAGGTAATCATGAAATCAACTAGTGATATTACAAATTCTATTGTGTTCTGATATCAGTTTTAAGAACCACATACGCACATGTGTTTTTTGATAATCAGAAAAACATCTGCCATTTACCCAGATCGATGATGGTCCGGCTATAACTGCACCAAATTCATATTAACAAAACTAACTTGTTACTGATTGTCAAATCTGCCATTTTTATAGGTGTGTTTACACCCAGTGATGAACTGGCAAAAGAAATACTTGAAGCTGCAGAAGTGAGTGGAGAAAAATTATGGAGGATGCCGATGGAGGAAAGTTACTGGGAATTCATGAAATCAGGAGTAGCTGATATGGTGAACACTGGTGGTAGACAGGGTGGTGCTATAAATGCGGCTCTCTTCTTGAAACAGGTATCTTAAGCTTTTGAAAATGCGTCCAAATGCTGTGTACCCCTTCCCAACCTTCAAGATTGTCTTCCAACATACCTGGATTGAGGAATTGGAATCAAAATAGCCGTGTGGAAGACAACACAACTATTGGATCGGCATTCCATGGAATACCCCGATTTGGAACAAAAATTTCATGTACAACTATTTGTTTGATCATATCATTTCAGGGAAGAAATATGGACATGCAAAGAAGGATGAAGAAAGTTGAGTAGATGGTTTTTATTTTTGTAAAAATAAATAGATAAACAGAACACCTTAGGAATGAAATCTCATGATGCATGATATATATCTAGAAAGTTTTTAATGGAGTTTAATAGCATCATGCAATCCATGCAGTTAATATCAGTTAATGGGACAAGTGTAGTTGTTGTGGACAATCTGCACTTTGCTGTTTTTGCTCTTCTCCAGTAAAGGTGTGATTAGGGTTTTTGAAATATGATAATAATAATTCTGTGCTTTTGCAGTTTGTTGATGAAAAGGTTCAATGGCTGCATATTGATATGGCTGGTCCAGTGGCGAGTGAGAAGAAGGCAATGGCAACAGGATTCGGCATCGCTACCTTAGTGGAATGGGTGTTGAAAAATGCTTCTTAAATGATCAAAAGGCATCAATGTCTGTGTTAGAACATGAATAAAGCTGAGAGGATGATATAATTGCAAGCTTTTCTCTGGGTTTCTGGTTCAATGATGATATGAGTAAATAGCCTCTCATGGTTTGTTTAGTTTGCGGCCTTGACTTGCTCCAACTTGCTTGATGGTTCTTCTAGTGTTGTCCCTTTATAAGAAGTTTTAGCCTTCTTCTTGCACGTTTCCAGTAATTAATAGCATACCTAACCAAAATCCGAGCAATCCAAATGATTAAGCTTATTAATCAAAGAATCTTTGGTTCATTTCAGATATTTGCATTCAAGGAAAAGGAAGCAAATCCCCCTCGAGATGGTTTCAACTCTCAAGTGATGTTTCACCTAACGGAAATTGACAAAGGCCCCTTTTTTTTTAATCATCTACATATTCATATATAAATTAAAAAAAATTCTAATAAAACATGCTATTTACTTACTAAAGTCAATAATACGGCATAATTCTCAATTTTTTATTTGATGAATGACATCTACAAATCATTTTGAATTTAAGATCAATTCCTTTTGAGAATTGCAAAAGGCTTTTACATCTCTCAATAAATATATGTGCTTCCTTAAGATTTAAATTTGTACTATCATTCTTATATTTTTAAATTATAAATCGACGCGCTAATAATTTTGTGATCTAGTAGTTTATAAGTTTACTTATAAATACAGAAGATTAAAAGTTTGATTTCACTTATAAACTTGGTTTTTTAATACTTGTTTTCATTTTTCACCATCTTTAAAACCGTAAAGTGGTGATCGATCAAAGTTACAAAACTATCCCGTGCAAACCCAAAAACAATATAAAAATTAGCTTGTAGGTTACTAACTTAATTCTTAAAAATTATATGTTTCTAGAAGCACTTTCACGTAAGTTGAGATAAAACTTTTCTCACATACTTACATCGAATTGCGTAAAATCACTTTTAAAACCTATTTTCTTTTTCTTTTTTCCAGCATTTTAAAACCTATTTTCAAACATGAGTTATTGCGACTCTCTCCCTATCCTGTACGGAGTGTTAACCCAATCACGTCACATGTAGGCAGTAGAACACGACATGGGAATCAACCTCATACGACACCGTTTTCAACGCACCGAATCTGACAGGCTTATACATATTAATTGAAAGCCTCATTTTTCGCTCTCTTTTCTAGTTTTTTAGGAATAAAATAGGAAAAAGAAAATGGAAAAAGGAAAACTACTCCTGTGTTCTGTTCGCTCTCTGGCATTTTGCTCAAAGCCTCCGACCACTCTCTGACTCTTGGGTACCCTGTATTCCAAGAGCTGACAAGAGTAAATATATAATTGCTCTACCTCTCCAAACCTTGCTTCTCTTCCGCTACTACATTTCATTCAATCAACTATCAATCTATCCATGAAGTAGAAGAAGAGAGGTTATAAAAGATGAGTGTCTCTTTGACTGTGATGACCTTCAATCTCCACGACGATCAGCCACCGGACAGTGCTAATTCTTGGGAGAAGAGGAGGGATTTGTGTATAAGCGTTGTTACTAGTTACTCCCCAACGATCCTCTGCACTCAACAAGGTTGCTTCTTTTCTTTGTTGTTGCATTTGTTTTTTGAAGTTCTTTTTTTAAGCGGATGGGGATTGCGGATCCTGAGTTTGATTTGGGTTTGCTAGATATGGTTGCCCCCTAGATTTGGTCTTGGTTTCTTTTTGGATGAAGCTGGATTTCAATATTCCAATGCTTGTTCATTGAATAAGTGATGGGGGAACTGATGTTTTAGTTTGAAGGTTCTTACTTACTGTGCTTGTTTAAGTTCCGATCTTGGTTTGCTTGGTTTACCCCTCAGATATTTTTGATCTGGGTGGATCCTTTTTTGTTTACTAGTTTCTAGTTTATGCCTTCATTACTCTGATTTAGTGTAATTTCCCCTATGTCTTGTTTGGATTCCTTGATACAGGGGTGAAGTCGCAGTTGGATTTTCTTCAGCAGGGTTTGCCAGGTAACAACCTTTCAAATAAGTAATTGTCCATGTTTTACTATGAAACAATTAATTTTTGCTGGCTTTACTCTACTGTATGCGTGGTTGTGCACAAGCATTGTTCATCTCCTGACCTAATGTAGTCTGGACACAGCCACGGCTTTCAACAAGGAATATATGGTACTAGTTACTATGGCAATGTGATTAGGGGCTATCATGTAATGCATTGCAAAATGCCGCTCAAGTCTTTCTTGATATACTTGTCTTGAAATGGTTGCACATATCATTAAAAAATATCAATGTGGGTTGTGTTGCCGTTTTAGGAATAATATCATGTATTTGTGGCGATATTTCTTCTTTCTTTTCATAGCCATTCCTTCATAATTTCGAAAGTTTTAGTTCAATTTATTGGCTTTCCTTCAGTCATAATGATAATTTCCAACAGTATCTTTTAAAAGATTTCAATTGTTATGTAAAAGAAGCTGCTGATGCTTTCATTAGAATTCAAGATCAGAAGTAAACATAACATGACATAGTGATCTTGATTTTACTGTGTCACAATGAAGTTATATCTGGTAACAATTGGAAATGAGCAGAACTATGAAAAATGAATGTTCTAGACCAGGAAAAGATTTTGTAATCCTGTTTTCTGCTACTTGTGGAATTCTAATTTGCGTAGAAATCTTTCTTACTATGATGGAATGAGCAGCTTCCGTCAGAGGCCTTTAGTTTATACCCTTATTCAGCTTCTTAATGGAGTACTTCATCTCTTTTGTAAAATAACCCAGGTTATGATCAGTTTGGCATATCACGAAAGGGCCCCGAAGACGCTACTGATGAGCAGTGCACAATCTTCTATGATAAGGAGAAGGTAATTAGCTCAATATTATTTGTCTGGTAAATTTTGAAGTTATCCAGCACAGAAGTTATTAGTTGATCCATTATTGCTTTCACAAGTGTAGGTAGAGCTTCTGGAAGGGGGAACTTTTTGGCTTTCTGAGTCTCCCTCTGTACCTGGAAGCATTTCATGGGGTTCTGAAGTTCCTTGCATAGCAACATGGGCTATATCCTTATATTTCTTTCTGTTTCTTTTTCAAGGTCAACTAGTTTTTTCTGAAATTTACTTTTGTTGAAACGACTTTTGGTATTCTTGGTTCCTTGACATGATGTCCACACATTTCAACTAAAAGGGGTTGAGCCGCCAGGATTTTCATTTCAGATTGTAAATACAAACATGGATCAATTCAGCCCTCGGGCTCGTAGACGGAGTGCTTTACTCACATGGCAGCACATTGCATCCTTGCCCCCTAGCCTGCCGGTTGTATACTGTGGAGGATTCAATACACAAAAGGAATCAACTACAGGACGGTTTCTTCTTGGGAGATCAAGGTAGCTTCCTTAATAAAAAATGCTCTAGCTCTCAGTCATTCATTTATCTTCAAAGTTATTGCATGTTACCCTGCTCGGAGCTCAGAGAAAAGGATATGGGGAATATCATAATTTATTTAAGAGTAACCATTGTTATTAGTTCTCCCATATTCTTGCTGGAACTCTCGACTTATTCTCCCTCCCCCTTGAACCCACCTCTTCCAAAACAGCAAAGCAAAATATAAAATAAGTCCTATTTTATCAGTATTCTACGAAATTTTTGGAAGATAAAGTTGTTCTTCGGGCAACCAGCTCTAATTGGAGTACCATTGAGTAGTTTGCATTGTAGTCTTGTGTTTAAACTCACTTGTTTGCAGAGAGCATGGTGTAGTTGGTGATATGCGGGACACATGGCCTAGTGCCCGTGTAAGGAAAAACGTTTCGTTAATTCGCACTTACCATGGATTTAAGGGTACTGTTTTGTTGCTTTCACTTTTCTATTGAGCATGACTGAGCTATGCCATTACTGAGTTTTATCTGGTTCCCATAGGTGACAAGCAAGGAGCTCTTGAATTTTTCAAGTTAATATTTAGAGCACTTTGCCTCTGCTGGGATCGCCAAACACAGGATCTTCACATTGATTGGATCCTTTTCAGAGGTAGATCTCTGATTCCTGTTTCATGTGAAGTGGTTAATGATAACATTGATGGGTACTACCCATCCTCTCATTATCCCATATTTGCCGAATTTATGCTTCCTCGCACCGTGAGGATGTTAGAACTGCCGCCGCCTCCACCACCTGTTCCTCCTGCACCTCCTGTACAAGAGGATAACTGAATATGTACGTCTTGGGTTATGAAATGCAATGTATTCTGTAGTTTTAGTTGGTATTGAACTTTCATTCTGTGCTTCTTATTTTCGAGTTGGAGCGTTAATTTATTTATTAGTTGTACACTTCCCCTACCTGCCCCAGGTTCTTGTGTTGAATTGAGATCAATATGATTGTGAATCAAGTTTTTTTTCCCTCTCTAAGCAGCACAAGTATCCTCCTATTGTGAATGAAGTTGTTTTTTCTTTTTTCTTTTTCCTGTTCTTGTCAAAACCGTGTCACAGTTTTTAACATGTGAACAGGGTCCAGAAGGTGGTTAGATGCTTCCATGGACTTATGATGGCGCTTGATTATAATTCTTGGTAGAGAGACACAACATATGGGGCCTAGCGCTTGATTAATGGATTTCATTCGTCTTATTAAATATAAGTCACATTAGATTGCCTCTCTACTGTAAATATATATATATATATATGTTTGAGTTATTTAGTATGTAAAACATTAAGTATGAGAATTTGACCTCCCAAATATCAAGTAATTATATAATTATATAAATAAATATTAAGAATGGAAAGAAAATGGATGAAGAACTAATATGAGTGTTGTAAAGTGGAATGGATTAGTTCTTTATGGTATACAATCAAGGTTTAAATTTTTGTTGAGAGATATCTGCATTCAATGCCCATTAACATTTT
Organism: Vachellia collinsii; assembly: GCA_006871305.1. Classification (NCBI taxonomy): domain Eukaryota; kingdom Viridiplantae; phylum Streptophyta; class Magnoliopsida; order Fabales; family Fabaceae; genus Vachellia; species Vachellia collinsii. The sequence goes on along the minus strand of QFDD01000074.1, from coordinate 35,444 downwards.
AAACAAAATAACCTTTAATAAAAAGATAAATGTGTCTATAAAAAATATGAATGAAGAAGTTGGGAATGACCTTCATGATCTTGTTAAAAAAAATAGTACAAGTCAATAAACAACATAAAAGTTTTTTAAGAAGCAGAAAGATTATGTTTTAATTACACTCATTTCCACAACAATAACAATTATGGATAAATTAGATAATAGCACTCATTTTTTAAGAAGCATGAGCATTTTTTTTTTGGTAAGTTAAAACCTTGAATGATTTGTTTAGCTTTTCCTAAATGATATATGTCTTGCTTTTAAATTTATTGAAAGTAACTATATGTATCTTAATGTAAGAGCATACTAGTGCAATAATTATATTACAATATAGACTATAGTATTCAATAATTTTGTAATTTGCATATAACATCAATCATCAATAATTGATGTCATTCCACGTACGCAACAAGACCTATCACTACAAAAAAAAACTTGACTATTAGATTTTTTTTTATATTTGTTTTGATACCTTTAATGTAAGAGCCACTTAATTAAATTAGATGTATTAAAAATAAATAATTTCATTAATTACAACAAATGTGATTCAATCTCCCTAAAATATCTGTGTTACACTACATTATTAAAAAAAATGTGATTTAATCTTGTTGTTGTGAAATTGGTTTGATGTATTTATTTATTTTATATCCAACTAAGCTCTCCTTGTTGTGGTTGTGGACAAAGATAAAATAAATTATAACTTTCACATCATCCCAGTCTTAAAAGCAAGGATTGTATTTTGCTTGTACCTTACAATTCACCAAACTTTCACCAACCGAATATGGTCATTTCTCATGTTTATCAATTTCAAAACAAAACATAAAAAAAGTGACGAAACATATTTTTTCAGTAGCGTAATTATTTCCAAAAATAATGGAAAATAAGCATGGTGGTATGGTTTCAATCATGTTTTCCCATTAGATCAAAGCTAATATTTTAAAAATATGAATTTGTTTACTCGTTCCATGTAAACAAAAAAGTTTTCTTTTTGAGATTTTTTGAGTAAAAATGTTAACTTTTTATCTGATAGGAAAATTTAAAAGTGTTCAGTAATTAAAACAGTCTATCGGATAGATAAAGACAAAAAGGAAATTACTCCGAAATATTAATACAGTTGATAGAAATTAATGAAAGTAAGTAGGTATTTCAGTTATATCTAATCATTTCATCCAATCTCCACCACACATCCTTACCCAGATCGATGATCGTACAGCTATAACTGAACCACATTCATCAGCCAAATGTCACGCAAATCCCACCAATTTTGTGTTGAGAACCCAAAGCTCTGTGTCCGAAGTTCCAATTTTTATGAACCTGAAATGAGAAGACCTCACACCCAGCGAGACGAGGGAGACTCAATCATTCATAGAACTAGAGGATAGATTGGTGTGTGTGGACACACATACAGAGAGAGAAATAGAGTTTTTGGGTCTTGGTTTATCGAAAACCATGGCGAGAGGGCCTCTCGCTTTTCATCTATGGATCTCTATGTGTGTTCTGTTTTTTGTCCGTAGTAATTGTTTTTACCTTCCCGGTGTGGCACCCCAGGATTTCCAGAAGGTAATTTCGCTTTTCGTTTTGTTCATGTGAACGCATGTCAACTAGTCTTTGCCTTTGTGATTGAATATCGGGTCAGATCAGTGCTAGATCGTCTTGGTTCTATGATTTTTCCCTTTTCTTTGGTTTGGGATTTTAGTTAATTTATCACCCCGCATGTAGTGATTTTGGCTTTCTATCAACATGCAATGAGCTTGGCCTCTTTCATTCTGTGAATCCGATATTTTTTTTTTCATAGTTATATTTTGCTTCTCAGGATCATGGGTAATGATATCCATTCTAACTAGAAGTTTTGTGTCCAAGGTGGCAGTTTTTTGCATTTGTTTTTATTGTATTAATGTGTTCCTCATGTGGTTGACTCTATCAGTCCAGAAAATGTAGTTGACTCTAAAGATGATGTCCGTTATAGGATTTTAATTAGTGATGGTCATGTCAATTATGATGGAGTGAGAAAACCATATAACGTTAATGTCTATTTTACAGTAATTCTGCTTCTATCATGCAATGGAAGTTATAGGCATTAGAAATGAGTTTTCTCTCGCATAAACTGTATATATTTTATACATCGTCATTCTATATTTGCTACTTTAATCATAAGTTAACAAGTTATCAACTAAATTTGGCATTTCCCAGGCAGCTTGCCAGCTCCCTTACTACCAATATAGTCATTTACCTGATCCAATTATTGCATGCAAAATTTTCCTAATCATATTATGACCATTATTTTTTTAAATCTTCTGCTCATTCATGATAGGGGGATCCGTTAATGGTGAAAGTGAACAAATTGAGTTCTACAAAAGCACAGCTTCCTTACTCCTATTATACACTGCCTTATTGTCGACCAGAAGAAATTATTGACAGTGCAGAGAATCTTGGGGAAGTTCTTCGTGGTGATCGTATTGAAAACTCTCCCTATGTGGTTTGTGGACAAATTGTGACTCTCTTCCTTTTCTTTCTTATTTCAATGACCCAGAAATTTAAAATAATTTTATGCTTCCAGTTTAAGATGAGGGAGCCTCAAATGTGCAATGTTCTTTGTCGTGTCACTCTTAATGCAAAGACAGCCAAAGAGTTTAAGGAAAAGATAGATGATGAGTATCGGGTGAACATGTGAGTCAATAATTACCTTAAATTTTACTTCACAGCCTTGTGTCTCTTGAGCCTATGTGACATAAATTTTGGCATTCTATTCTTAAATTTTTGCAGGATTTTAGACAATCTTCCTTTGGTTGTTCCTCTACGAAGGCCTGATCAGGAATCTTCTATAGTTTATCTGCATGGCTTTCTTGTCGGTCTTAAAGGACAGTATGCTGGAGTAAGTAATAATGCAATGAACGTAACTTTCAATAGTTGATTTGAACCTAATTAGACCTTTTGTACTCAATTGTAAACAGAAAAAGGATGAAAAGTACTTTATCAACAACCACTTAACATTTGTGGTTAAGCACCATCCTGATCGAGTGACACAGTCATCAAGGATTGTAGGCTTTGAGGTTAAGCCTTTCAGGTTATATCGTGATCTCTTGCTTTCTGATTTTGTTTTAATTGTTGGTTTTACCTGTAATTGACTTTATTTCCTTGAATATAGTGTAAATCATAAATATGAAGGTGATTGGAATGAGAAAACCCGCTTAACTACATGTGATCCTCATGCAAGAAAGTTAGTCACCAGCTCTGAATCTCCTCAGGAGGTTGAAGACAAGAAGGAAATTATCTTTACATATGATGTTGAGTTCCAGGTTAGTTACTCTACTTCATGGTGACTGAATTACTGCACATCGTCCCTGAGGATTGGATTTTGGTCCTGTTTTCCTTGTAACATCTGGAATTTAACCTTGTAGGAGAGTGAAGTGAAGTGGGCATCTCGCTGGGATACCTATCTTCTAATGGCTGATGATCAGATTCACTGGTTTTCAATTATTAACTCTTTAATGATTGTACTTTTCCTTTCGGGCATGGTGGCTATGATAATGTTGCGGACACTTTACCGTGACATATCCAAGTATAACCAGTTAGAGACCCAAGAAGAAGCACAAGAAGAGACAGGATGGAAACTTGTCCATGCGGATGTTTTCAGGCCTCCATCAAACTCAGACTTACTCTGTGTATGTGTTGGAACAGGTGTTCAGTTCTTTGGAATGATTCTTGTCACCATTATTTTTGCTGCCCTTGGATTTCTTTCCCCATCAAATAGAGGGAGCTTGATGACAGTCATGCTCTTGCTCTGGGTTTTCATGGGATTTTTCGCTGGATACTCTTCAGCACGCCTTTATAAGACCTTCAAGGGCACAGAGTGGAAAAAGATCACTCTCAAGACAGCCTTTATGTTCCCCGCCACTGTCTTTGCCGTATTCTTTGTGCTAAATGCTCTAATTTGGGGCCAGAAATCTTCTGGGGCTGTACCATTTGGAACAATGTTTGCTCTCGTTTTCTTATGGTTTGGAATCTCAGTACCACTTGTCTTCCTTGGTGCCTATGTGGGTTTTAGAAAGCCAGCACCTGAGGATCCTGTAAAGACAAACAAAATTGCTAGGCAGATACCTGAGCAAGCATGGTACATGAACCAAGTCTTCTCCATTCTAATTGGAGGAATACTCCCATTTGGTGCGGTCTTCATCGAGCTTTTCTTCATTCTAACATCGATCTGGTTACATCAATTTTACTACATATTCGGTTTCCTGTTTATCGTCTTCATAATCCTTTTCATCACTTGTGCTGAGATCTCAATTGTTCTCTGCTACTTCCAGCTGTGTAGTGAAGACTATCTTTGGTGGTGGAGGTCCTATTTGACAGCTGGTTCCTCAGCACTCTACCTTTTTCTCTATACAGCCTTTTACTTCTTCACAAAACTTGAGATCACAAAACCAGTATCTGGGATTTTTTATTTTGGCTACATGCTTATTCTTTCATATGGTTTTTTTATGTTGACCGGCACAATTGGTTTCTATGCCTGCTTTTGGTTCACCAGGCTCATCTACTCCTCAGTGAAAATTGACTGATCCTAGCAATGTCAAAAGAAAAGTGTTGGGTCGTTGAATCTGTTTGGCCAGCTGGTGTTTTTATTTGGAACAGGGAATTGTGGGCATGCTTAGGTTCAGGCTAGAACATTGGTGCAAAGTTTAAACATAAGATCTGTTAGTCACTTCAGTATAGGTTGTTTTCCGGGTTTGATTTTGTTTAAACACACAAACACACACTCCATGTATCATTCTTCCCCAATTCTTCTCTTTTTGTTGAATATTCTCGTTAATTTGTAAGAGACATTCATGTATCCCGTTAAGTAATCTTGCAGTCCATGATACCCATGTTGAAAAAGAAATTCTTTGAAGTGTTAAATGTACACCTAACACTTTCATGTAAACAAATTGAGATGAAACTTGTCTTACATACTAATTTTGTGTATCATAAAATTATTTTCAAAGAGCTAATACAAACTCACTCAAATCACTTTAATATTTCTGGTAATCGTATTTAAAGCACTTACCTGGAATCCCTTCATAAATATAGTGTAATGTATAATATCCAATTGAGTTTCACTTGCATTGGTTAATTTGTATTAAAGTTGATTCATTATAAGGAAAAGAAATACCTTCAAAAAATAATTCTAAACTGATAAAGTGACTTCCTTAATGCGATGTCATATGATGCAATAGCCGAGCTAAGATATACAGAAAAAGCAGAGCAATACTTTCTTTCTCCAGTGAAGGCCTCATGATATAAATCCAAACCATTCAAAAGATTATAAATAGCAAATATCTGAAAGGTTACAAAACCACATAAACTTCTCTGCATACCACTAAAAAGTTTTTAATTTAAGAGTTAAATAAAGAGTTTATTTTCTTCTGTAAAACCACAATCCACTTTTTCCTAAATTTATATTATTTTTTTCTAAAGCATCCCTATTAGTTGCATATATTAAGTGGTTCCATCAAAAAATAATTCAAATGTACATGAATAATAAATGCATTTTAAGGAAGTCAAAACCCATTTATTGCAAATAGTTAATTTAATTAATTTTCTTAATATCCATAAATTAGTTACTGACTCTTATCTTAAAAATTAGAAGTGGCACTAATTTGGGGGGTTGAACAGAGAGAGAGATAGTGGCAAGCCAAATAGAGCCAGCTGGCTTACTGTTGAATTTACAGCAAAACAGCTGGTCTATAACTCCTGCTAGCCTCACAACTCTTGCAATGAAGTAAATTTAACATCACTCTGATTGATGTTTCTGGTATTAGGCAAGGAATTGAATGAGTGCAGTGTGCTGTATGGATGTATTTACCGTATGTTTCGTAATGAGGTATTTATTGTGGCCCAAAAAACCTCTAAAATCATTACATTAACTTCTTTTTAAGCATTCCAGTAAAAAAGTAGGTCAATGAAACCAGTCTTGCAAGTAAAATTTTAGTCTGCATCATCTATCTGCAGTAAAGTCAGGCTCTGGTGGCTTCCGTAGTTTCACCAATTCTCCGGCACTCTTGGCATTCCTATTACGATGTATGCCGCGAAGAGCATTGGCTGCAAATCTTGAGGCTAAGAAGGTGGCACCAATGCTGTATGAACCGCCACTGGCATTGTTGCGAGCTCCTTCTGATTCCTCGGATTCTTCTTTCTGTCGGAGCTCCATGATCTTCCTCTTGCAGTAACGACGCCAGGCTGCTTGAATAAAGCAAGCAGCCCAAGTTCTCCATTGTTGTGAGTAAAAGCGGAAGGTGTGTTGAACCTGCCTACTATGGAGGCGCCTAAATTGACTTGCAACAAACTTCAAGTCTTCAGAAATCAATGCAAAAGCCTCAACCTCTGCAAGTGTCTTGACTGTTCTAGTGGAAGATGGAAGGTTGGAACCATACTTGGGATCCAAGGCCCAAGTTAAAAGCTCCTCGCCACAGAAGTCTGTCTCTTTTAGGAAAGTGCGGTTGAAAAATCCACTTCTCCCGCCATCAGTGGTGACACTCTCGAGGCGACCACGGATGATGAAAAGCATCTCATCAACTGGATCTCCTTCCCGAACAATGTAAGTATTCTCTGTAAATAAGCAAGGTTTCAGTCTCTCACAAATTGCATCAAGCAATCTCTCATCCATACTCTCAAATAGAGGAACCTGCAATGTAAGGGAAGCAATCAATAAATGAAAATTTAGTATCCAGGTTCCAAATGTAAGAGAAGCAGTCAATGTTGGTGTTTCTCTTTTTTCCTTTTCCTTTTCCTTTTTCTTTTTGCTTGCAAATGCACAAATTGAATTATTTCACAGCATACCCTTCTCACTAAAGCCAGACAAAGATGACGTTTAATATCTCTTCTGAGATCCTTCGGTAGACTCTGCACCAAATTTTCTTCATCTACGCCGCGTGTTGCCAACCACTTGTATTGATCATAGCGTCTGACACGTTCCCTAAGATCATGGGGGAGCAAGCGATGATGCATCCACTGTTCTGAATCACGCCTTTTGACTCTCGTTTCCTCAAGTCTAATAGTAAGAGACTGAAGGTACGTCTGTAATCAAAGCAAAAGTCACAAACCTTAGTATCTCTTACTATCAATCTGCTTCTCAATCCTTTGTGTATATAACCTTTGACAATTACATACAAAGATCCTTAATGCAGGACCACCTTGGATTTTGCTTTGTATCAACACAGTTAGTTCTACATTAGAGCCGGAAATTTGGGCTACGGGCCGGCCCGATTAGACCCGATTAATTGGAGGGTCGGCATGTGATTTAAGCTTCCAGAAGGAAACGGGCCTAAAAGGGCCAGCCCTAATGGGCCGAGGGCTTAAAAGGGCCAGCCCTGTAGGGCTGAGGGCCGGCCCTTTTAAGCCCGCCATAATTTTTTTTATATTTTTTTTAAATAATTTATATGTATTTTACATAATAAACATATTTTAAATTTATGATTTTGGTTTATTATTTGTTGCAAAAATTTAAAATGATGATGATGATGATGTTACAGATGAAATACTTTATATTTTTTATCTCGCCAAAGCAAAGCCTTCTGAGCCTATTCCTAGTGAAGCTTGGTTAAATGCAAATATTCTTAAAATTGAAGATAGCGATAATAATTGATGATGAAAGAATCTTATATTATATGATTTGTGAACTTAAGTTTAAGACTTTTAGAGTGTTTATTATTTTTGATGTAGTTATTTAGATATGATTTTATATGTTTTTTTAGTAAGAAAATTGTATTGTGTTAAAAATAGTGTTTTTTCAAAAAAAAAAAAAAAAAAGTGAACAGTGCAGGCCGCGGGCCGGGTATGGAGAAAAGTGAGATTTTGGGAACTAGGGCCTAAATTGGCCCGTTTAGGCCCTAGGCCCTATAGGGCCGGGCCGACCCTATTTCCCAGCTCTATTCTACATACATAGTATCATTTCATTGTCATATATTGATGCTTCTACCGTAGTTTACATGGTAATAATTCAATCTGAGATTCACAGACGCTAGTCTATACTATTTTTAAGTATACCTGCATGTTACCAATCAGGAGTGCGAAGAGGATAAGCCCAAAAATGGCTAGCGCTATTGAAAATATAACCTCCCCAGTGTAGGTGCTGGTTTCAAGCCCTTGGCCAAGTGTACTGTATTTCAATGAAAAGGTTAAAGTTATTAAGTGAAAATCAATGAATAGTTTTATCATGATCTGTAACAAGGCAGAAGAATATAACAACATAAATGTCAAAAATCACAATGTACTTGTCATATATTCTGAGACAGTATAAAAGAAGAAAACCTCCGAATTATATATATATATATATATATATATAAAGTTACCTCAAATTCTGGAGCCCCCACCATAAGCAGTAGCAGTATTTAGAGATGAACGCTTTGGATGAAACAATACCAGATGAGAATGCTTGGGTAAAAATTCCATAATCAAAAGGTGGATTTTCAGTCTCCACAGAGCACTGTGAATTGAAAATATCTCTGCTTTTATTCTGCCAGGAACTATAACCTTCCATGTGCTGATTGCCACAATACAGAAAATTTTTGTTACATCCATTTTCACTACAAGCCTTCTGCCAGCATGAGTCATTGCGTTCAACAGCTAACAAGTACCAAAACGCCCCAACTATCTGGAAAAAAAAACATTAGTAGAAAAGAACCCAAAAATAAATCCTGGAAATGTTGGTAACTCGTTATTAGATTAGCGAGCATAATAGTGCAACTAGAACCTGAGAATATATAATACTAATAGCTTAATTAGATTGAGGCTGGAAGACTTATCTTACTAAATGAGATCGGTTATATGAATTGCCTGACACTATTATGCTTTATTCATGAGCAACTCTTGTTGATAATGGAATAGAAGCAAACATGATGAAAAGAAAACAAGCACTTACATGACTAGCTAGCATGTATAATAGCAAATAATATGCGGCTCCTGCCCATGCAGTTTCAGCAAAGACACCAGCTGTTCTCTTAAGTTCTGAAGTCAATGGTACCATCCGAAGCAACCGAGGAACATATTGAAGCAAGATAATGAACAGTAAGGCCTCCTTTATTGACAATACATTTGAACCTTTTGACCTCTGGAGAAATCTCCAAACCACAGTCTGAATACATGGACAGAAAAAGTAACAGAAAGGAAAACTGTATCAGCTGAGTTTTCTTGAACTCCTTTAAATTGATGCAGCAATAAGGAAACACCACCACATTGCTGGTGATATAAAAATCTATGTCTCGTCAATAATTTTGAATCAGATGATGGCTATAGAAGAATATACATGCTGCATATGGCCAGAAAAGAGTTCCTAGTCATTCAAATCCTAAGCAGAATGCTACAGAATATTTCTCAACATACCAGCCGAAACACAAACGATGATAACAAATCTACCAGTAGATACCAATTTCCTTGGATGGTTTGATGGAGGAGAAAGAGGTCATTATTAAGTATTTGTATGCTATAAGTCAGGAGAATTAAGCAGAGAATAGAAGGCAAAGAATGAATACAAAACAATCATGAAAAAATCCAAAGAAAATAATCTTACAGCATAAAAAATAGAGATTGATTCAGGTTAACAGAATCCTCTCAACCTGTGGCAAGGGCAACACTGAAAGGAAATCGATAATGAAATATCGCTGCATGTATCGCTTGGCTATTTGTGATGGATCTATAACAAGTTCACCTCGTCCAAAGACGCGAGATGATGGAGCTATGTAAGCAGTACGAAATTGGAGAGCCATGCGTATAAGGTAGAAAGCATCGATGACTGTTCTCAGAGTGCTCACTATGATTGCCATGTTTCGATCTATACCAAGACAGTTTAGTGAATCATTGATCACAGGGAGATAAAAAAACAATGGATCAATTGAGACAGCCAAAATGCATGAGATTACAAAAAGCTTATTCCACAAGAGTAAAAATTTGTCTTGAGGGTCAAATATCTTCTTTTCTGACACTTTAAGGTCTTCTGGGAAGACTACCCTAGATACTCCAAATCCAAGTGATCGGCCAATTGACTTCAGCCCTTCAGATCCCTTTCTCATTCCTCTTTTAAAGGATCCAGTGGTTCCAATGCGTGCATAACCACCATGGCTTAATTCAAACGTACCAAATCCACATTTATTTTGTCCAGCATCAGAAGATAAAGATAGTCTAGAGTCCAAGTGATCCAACCTACAATTAAATGAAAGAGTCCGAGAAACGGATCAATTCCCCTCATATATATAAAGATTAATTGCATGTTCTCAACAATGAGAGAATGCCTTGTCAAACATAACATTTACATATTAGGACCAAGGCCTTGATGAGCTAACATATACTAAGTCGCTCTCATCATTTTCTTAATAAATAGATTTTGAATGAAGGTTATGTTCTTATAAAGTAATTCAGGTTTCAATAGAAAACAAGAACCATAAGAAGAGGCCAAAAAAAAAAGCACCTTTATTGACTTCTCTTCTGACAAACACAAATTCGTTCTGTAATTCAAGGTCAACTTTGGAGATTAATACAACTTAAATCATTAGTTTTTTAAAATGATTCATCCACATTAATCATGTCAGTTGTTATCTAACTTGGTTGTTAAGCTTAAACAAGAAATAAAAATTCTAAATTTTTCAAAAACAAGATTGTCGCAGAGAATTGTTTATATAAGTACCAAATTATGCATATTGAAAGCAATGCACAACTTCAACATGCTCAGGCTTGATAATTTTAAACCAATGAAATCAAGTGAAAGTACAAATAAATATCACTAACAATTTTCTGATTCATATCTCTACAAATGTAAACTTGCAGCACTAAACTTGGTACCTCGCAAATTTTTCCCGCTGGCTACGCATGTATTGTGACTTGTAACTACGGTCAAACATCTTTGAAAGTTTATTACAAATACCAGATATATATACACAACCTGCAGCCAAGCAAAACATGACTCAACAGCGACCAATAAAAGCCTCCTGAATGAAACTTATGCTATTTGCAATTCAAATTCTGGAAAATAGTACTACCTCCAATTTTTAATATAAAAGCTGGTTAGGAATTGGATTTGATCCTAAATATAAGATCTTAATTCACTTTATCTCTCAATATCGTATTACTTGCAGACATACAAAATTTCCATTTAAAGATAGTCATGACGAAAGATGGTTACTTTAGGAAAATCAACATATATTTGTTATAAATAATTAACTTAACTAATTTCATTAATCTACCAAAATCAAATTACTAGTTTTTATATTATGGTCAGCAGGTAGTATTATAAGAGTGGCATACACATTACGAAAGTTAAGCTCTTGTTTATTCTCTTCAAGTTTTACATCCTGAAAATAGATCTACCCAATAATGTAGATTGATGGCACCGGCATACACTAGTTGACATTCCACAGAAGCAAGTAACTTGTAGCACTGATATTTAGTAATTCTACCACCTGAATTTACTGATCTTATTTGGGTGACTTAAAAATTATATTTTAAATGATCTTTAACCTCAAATATCCAGAATGCTCCCACCAAAATCAACCTAAACTTAGTCATTTTACTACTTAATATGACACAGTACGAATGAACCAGATCATTCAAGTAGACGCTTATTTTGATTAAACAGATCAGCCAAGGTGATTATATATCTAAAAACCCACACTCTTTAGTCAGACACATTAATCATCTAAGGAAATGCCCATTTAAACTCAACCCCATTTTTATGTGTTGGGAGTTTCTATTTATATGTAATAACCCCACATCACAACCAGGGACCCGTCGAACCGAACCGAACAAAGGGGGTGAAGAGGAACTTCTATTTTCTCGGTTCATAATCGCAGATAAGTCAAATCAATACATGCAATAAGCAACATCCGATTATTAATCTAAGAAAATGAGTACTTATTATGCATCACTCTCTATAGCAGCACCAATACCAGAAGCCCAGTATCAACCAAGTTCAATGAACCGAAGTAAATCTGAGCTCCAACACTAGTTGTCATCAGAATTCAGTAAGGAGAGAAGAGAATCAGACCATGAAGACAAATACGCGATCTTTCGGTGAGTGTGATAGAAAATGAATGGCAGGAGAGGGAGAGAAGCAGAAAGATCTCACAGCGGAATCTCGGGGAGTCTCACGTCATCCTTGTGGAGAGAGAAGAGAGAGAGAGAGAGAGAGAGAAGATAACTTCAGAGGAGAATCAGAAAACGGAGGAAATGAAAGTTAGAAATTTTTATTTTATTAAAAAAGAAAAACAAAATCAAACTGCTAGAGAGAGAGAGAGAGGGAGAGAGAACCGGGGAAACGGTGATGCCGGCCCGAACCTGCAAGCAAGCACAGTGGCACATGCAGTAACCATATTCTCTACTCTGTTTTGCCATCTATTTTTATATAGAAGAAGAAGAAGAATGGCAAATTCATCATCATTATCAACGAATCCATATCTGACTGAACAAAGAAAAAAACAAACCTACATTTCATATGATTGATCTTTTAAACCCAACGGATGCATGGTACAACTATGTTATATATATATATATATTATAAAATTTATGAAAATTTAATATTTTATAGTAGTATATTTGGTATGGATGTTATTAAGTGATTGTGATTATATAAAGGATTAAGAAAAATATTTATTTGTGCTTCAGTTTCCAATATGCTCTATCTCTGCTGGTTAATGATATGCCTTTAATTGCCTGATGAACAGTAGTGAGTTTAGGAAGAGTGTGTGTGTGTAGCGTAGAACCATATAGTAATCTGGTTCTCTGAATTAAATCACTTATTCTTCATCATCACAGTTCTTTGTTAAACTAGAATCAACAATATTATATGAGGTTATTAGGTTTTCTTCACGGTAGGACTGTGTTTGTAGTGAAGCTATTCATAATTGCATTTTCCATGTTAAGTTTATCAAATATGTACCAATTGAATATGCTTGCTAGTGTACGATCATTAATTAAAGTTTCTTAGACTGTTCCTATAACTGAATTAAGTATTTGAGTGATAAACTTATAACTGCATTGATTTTTTTAAGACACTACAGAGTATGGAATTTTGTCTCTAAAAACAAAAAGCAGAGAGAGATAATAATATGCTTACACATTTACGTGCAATTAAGTTATGAGAAACTGCCTCTTCACGTGCGATATGCATTATATTGACGCAGCAACAATACATGTGTGAAGATATATATATATTTATAGTTAAAAGAAGTTAAATTAAGAATACATAAAAGAACTAGATCGAACGAAGCATGAACAAGAAGTGAAGATAAAAAAACTAGAAAAGAACAACCATAATCTTTAAAGTGGATGATCTATTTTGGTGAAAAAGCATGTGTGATATATAGATATACACGTAATGGAAAAGTTATAATATATATTTTGTAAATCTGACATGTTAACCTGATCGATCACATGCATATACAGATTCTGAGTTGCATATGACCCTTACATATATATTCTTATATATAAAATAACATAAAATCATTAACAGACAATGTCGGTGATGATGAGTCATCACACATACAGTGCGGCTCATTTCTCGTACTATGTCAAATGTGTGTGTGTGTGTGTGTGTGTGTAAACCAGGTCGATCTTATGATTGCATATATGCGTGGATATGCATGTGATGGGGGTGTTTATTTAGGAGGATGGGTGTGTTCAGGACGGGCCATTCCGGTGGTGACCTTGGCGACATCCATGGCGGAAGCCTCCGGCTTCTTTTTGGAGTACAAGACGACGTAGCCCAGAACGAGCGTTGCTGCAAACCCACCGATGGCCATCCTCATGGGACACACCGGCAGCTTCTTACGTTGGTGCAGTACCTCCGTCGAATGTTGTCGTGGTGATGAAGAGGAAGACGAAGAAGTCGAAGAAGAAGGCCCCTTGTTGGCTGCATCAGTTCCCGCCATCTTAAATCTCCCTCCACCAACTATATATGTTTGTATATATGCACTCGTGTAAAAGAAAAAGTGTATGATCTCAAGCAACTAGTTGTAAGAACGTAGCTAGCTCTTGTTCTGATATTTGGATGATTGTATTGGTTTTATATATGGATGATCTGATCTGTGTGTGATGGGTTTGTGTTGTTTTTATAGGATTGGGAGGAGTGGTGAGAAGGAATAGAAGGCGAGAAATAATGGGGTTGTGTACAAATGGAGCATGCAGAAATATTGGAGGCTTTTGTGGGCTCGACACGTGGCAGCTTCGGAGTGTTTAATAAAGAAATAATAGGAGACGACTCCCCTGCTTTCTGCGTCAATGTGATATAGCCTGATGTGATGGGTACGATGAACTGTTTGACCTTTTCTACCTTGCTTCATCAAATCGCTTCCTTTAACCCTGTTGCGCATGTGTGCATGGCTATACATCACTCTTCGTCTTTAATATACGAGTGATTTACCTTTTTTTTTATAGATTAAAAAAAGTTAAATAAATTATTTCATTATAATATATTTGTATATCTCACTATATTATATATTAGTTTACAAATCAGATAAATTAATTTAAAGGAAAATAATAAATATATTAGTTAATAAGTTTCTTAATCGTTTAAAAAAATCAACCATATTTTATATTAAAGACATTAGGTAGGTTTAGACCAAAAAAAAATAAAGACATTAGGTAATATAATAATGGGTTGACTGATTTAGAGAGATCAATAAAATTAAATAAATCTATATTATTTCTTAAAATTAATATCCTTGATTTATAAATTTATATATAAGATGATGATACATAGGTAGTGCATAGAAACCATGTAATATATAATATTGAGTAATTTATTTTTTTTAATCTCTCTAAATTAATTAATTGGAAATTGTTTTTTTAAAAACAAAAGTAAATAAATCACTCCTTCTGTTTCATACAGTAGAACTATGGAGTAAGATACTTCTAAGATTTAACTAATTTACATAGATAAGGGAAAATCACTCCTTCCACTTCATACTAACACAATAACGAAAACAATTTCTACAACGACCAGAGAAATAATTAAATGGAGCAATAAAATTAATCTACTACTTTCATGATGAGATGCCTTTATTAAGGGGGCAGAATAGAAAATAAAAACAATAATGCATTCTTGAAATATAAATTTAACAAATATTATGGAACATGGAAAACAATGAGATAATATTAAACAGAAAGAATGTTAATGTTTTGGCCAAAAAGAAAAGAAAAGAAAGAATGTTAATGTTCATTGATATCCTAAAAATGAAACTGATTAAGGTGCTCATCAAAAGTGATGAGCTTCCTTAACCCATTAAATTTAGATAGTCTAGATCTGATTTTTTATTTTTATGAAACTTATTTTAATGGATATAAAATATAAAATAAAATTAATCTCTCAACTATGATATTTTCAAATAATAATTTTTTGATTAGAAAATTGCTAATTTTAAAAAATCAAATTTGAATTGTCCAAAATCAAATCTGAATGATCTAAATTTAATAAGTTGGGCGAACCCTTACTTTGATTAGCATTGAACTATGTCCCCTAAAAATATTGCATTCTTCTTAAATTTATCCTTTCATACATTATAATTGTTCCTTTTATCATATAATTCCAATTACATATTGGGTATTTTGGATGAAACAATATTTAATACTCTATATAATACTCTTTTCAATCCTTACTACAAGATTCACTCTAATAAAAAATATAAACTATAAAGTGAATCTTATATTAAAAATCAGAAAGATTATCAACAGAATGTATTTTTTTAATTAATGATGACATACACGATGCAAGTTCAAATTTGCAAGCTAGCACTAACACAAGTGAGTAATATATTAGGCCATAAAATTCAATCAAAATGAAGATATCTATTTTTATACAATTTTTCTCCACACGGAAGGAACTCACACACACACTATCACATTTCCGGAAAGTTAACTATGCAATAGTATATTATAGTATAAATTGACATCAATATAAATTAAAGCACTTTAAACCTAACTTGTTTAATGCCACATTTCAAATACATTGATACTGAAACGACAAGCCAAATTAATTTCTACAAATGAATGGATGATGGAAGAATAAATATAATTGGCAAAAAAGGAAACAAATGAATAAATTGTTTTGTGAAGAAGACAAGAGATTTAATTGGTGAAAAATAACTAAGGGGTTACTTCAAGCAATAACTTTATTGAGAAATTTTTTTTTTCAAGTTAAGCTTACCACTAATTAAAATCTCTCGCAATTCCAGCTTGCTAATTAATTGCCTAATTCGAATATGGACGCAAACAGACAAAGAAACGAAATTAAAGCCATTGAATCACGAGAGACGCATGCTAACATCAGATCATCGTAACCAACAACGTAACGCCCAAACCCGCCAAAAGGCCCAAGAATCCACCACCGCCCAAAGCGGAGCAGCCGTTCTTTTTCGGTGCCGGTGCTTCCCCTCTCGGAGAAGGTGCCGTTGCGGGAGATGGAGAAGGTACCGGTGCATGCGACGGCGACGGCAAAGGCGACCCATGGCCATTTCCACCGTGCCGACCGGAGTGGACCACCGGATCCAGCCTCAAGCCCTGCTGGCAATGACCTTCTTCTCCACTAATGAAGTAGAACGAACCAGTGCGATTGAACTCTACCTTGGTATCTCCGTCGTTGTATTTCGATATCGGATTCGCTATGCTGCAGCTTTTGTAATCTCCCTCTTTCACTTCCAGAACAGACTCCGATTTGTGGTCGTATTTCCATACTGCAAAAAATCTCGCCGGAAAGTTCTCCAGAGATCAATGTGACAGACAATGCAATAGTAATGCAGCTAAACTCACACTCTTGGCGCTAATATGAATGCAATGAATAGAAATGAAGATGCAATGTGAAGAATAATCAAACGTAACCGTTATTGGATAAGGATATTTGTGATGAAGAGAGGAAAGAGAAGAGTATAGAGGAATTAATTACAGAGAGCATCGCCGACTCTGAAGTGTCGCTTATGGGCCCAATGACTGAGGGATTCTGGAGAGGGACGAGGGAGCGTCCAAGAGTTCTGAGCGCCTCCGACCAAGTAATCTCGGCCTTCGGATGAAGGAATCATCAGCAGCAGAAAAGCGAGAGAAACTGAGAGTAAGAAGGAGAGAGGGGTTGGAATGGAGAAGGAAGCCATTGTTGATGGAACAAGACCGAGAGAGAGAGGGTGAGTGAGTGAAATGTGCGAGGCGTTATGTATGAGAGTTTGAGAGGGATGAGAAAGTTGGAATTGGCGAGGTTCAGTATTTATAAGCGACGAAGCTGTGAATGTAATCCACGTGGCACGCGTTTATCAACGATTCGGCTTTGATCACGTTGCATCCTTTCTGGGAGTGTTTTAGCTGTCAAACCAAAATTTACTCCAATTCTTCCCCATCATCACAAAAAAAAAAAAAAACCACTATTCTATCTATCTCTGTATACCCATCATACAATTTCTAAGGACATTTTTCATGTAATCATATACCAGATAGACACTAATTGTGGATACCTCTTCTAATAGAAATTTAAACGTTGATTTATCACATCGTCAAAAACTAACGTCTTCCGCTAGATTTAATCTTTATTGGCGTTTTTGTAAGGACATGAATCTTTTCATGGAAGCTACGGTGTTGCAAGTGACTGGCCATATATCTCTGAGCCGTTGCTAAATTAATTAAATCTGATCCGTCGGATACTGTAGAACTACAGTGCCTATCGTTCATTTTCTTAAGAGAAACAAATTATGAGAAGTGGATTCAGGCTTTGTTCTGTGGGGAAGACGGGTTTGTCACAGCCTGTGAGGTTTCTAAAAGGTTCAATTCTTGGAGATTCCAGATGCTGGTGAAAGGGCGGAGTGACTCGTGAGTGCTTGCAGGGAAGGCCTAGTGTTACTGTAGTTATCTTTCATTATTATTATTATTCTTAATTCTTCTCTATTGGTTGGCTCTTTCACTTTAGTAATTTCAGAGATGAAAATTCTTCTCTCACCAAAAAGAGATGTTTACAGTCACATCAAATTTTATTCAGTTTCTTGTATTAGAAGTTAAAAGAAAATGTCTTACAAATACCATTGGGAGATAGTCATCAATTATAATATACAAATAATCAAATTATATAGATTAAGGGACTTAATTTAAGGGTTTGTTTATCAATCTTCAAAATTATTTTTAGATTTATTTTCACATAAATCAGGACAAAACACATTTCACTTATTTGTCTTGGATTACGTATAATAATTTTTCAAAAGTTAATCCAAACAAGCTATAAAAAATTAGTTATAATTGATTAATGGCAATAGATGTGCAAAGGTGTATTTTTTTTTTAAAAAAAATACTCTTAAATACAAAATGAGTGAGCGAAAGAGATGATTATCGACATCCATTGATATAGCATGTTATATTTTTTATCTAAATTTCAACATACTTCAAATACATCTTATAAATAGAATCAAACCATCCCCAAAAGTATATTTTATGGATCAAAGTATTAATAATAAGGGTTTGTTACAGAATAAATATTTCCATCAAATTTACATTACAAAAAAAGTTATATATTTATGATTGGAGTGAGAGGGTATATTAAAAAAATTTGCATGTCTTAGTCTGATTGAAAACAGTATATTACCTGTGCGGGAATTATATAAACACGCCAAGTGTTTGTGAGTGACACAAGTAAGTTTTTACAATTAAAACGTTATATAATCGGGGAGAGACTTTCAACGCTAACAAAGCAAATATCCTCCAAAGGCATAGCCACAATTTTGTCCATAAGGTGGGACCAAAATGGGACATGAGTACATCAACAAACATAAGCCAACATCAAGGACAGAGTGAACAGGGTTGCAAACAAAAGACCTAAAACCATCAACAGCATCATCATCAGCATCATTTGAGGAGGGTCTTCACTATTGATTTGACGTTGAGTTTCTTGAGGTCAGTGTAGGACTGTCCGCATCCCACAAACATCACTGGAGCTCCTGAGATGTAAACCATTGAAAGTGCAGCTCCCACCTGCCAAATGGATTCATTATCAACTACAAGGCTAGAGAAGATATGATACGTAATCTAGTTAGTTGGAATCACAATTGGTTAGTTATTTTGGAGTTTTATATAATACGTTTGTCGCTTAATATAAGAGCTAAATCAAGAGGTTTACTTTCTCGATTTGTGCATATCAACCTTGAGTAGGGGCTATGCTAATCTTCTCTGTGTCATTCAAATTTTATCGGATGTCCCCGAAAGGACACAAGAGGTTTACTTTAGTATTGAATACAATACCTTATTCACATTTAGTTTTCCAAATTTATAATTTTCCCCTCAAATATCCCTATTGATAACACATTAAAGGGTATTAAAGGGGTTGCTATCAAAGGTAGCTCCAATACACATAATTAAATAGAATATTTTAGGAAAATCATCACTCATTTGTAACAAATAACTAATTTAACTAATTTCTTTAATATCCGTAAATAAGTTATCTAACTCTTATATTAAAGAGCAAAAGGTAGTAATAGTTATAGTTTGTGTATGTGGAAGGTGGAGTTCTCACCAAGATGGAGGTTAACATTAGTACCTCACCTCAAGAGTTCCTATGGATTATGAGGTTTGTTCATCACCCTCATGAAGGGTTGATTCGTTGTGAATTGTTGTACGTATGCGCTTTCATGAATAATATACATGGTCTCTTCATTTTTTGTTATTCCTTTCTAATCAATACTCTCAACAAACACCAAATATTCCCCAGGAAAAAAAAACTTTCATTCAAATTTGCAGTTTCAGAACCCATACCTTATCATCAATGGTGTCAAACTTTGTGAGCAAAATCCCATCTATTAATCTGGGACTAGCAGATGCAGATAGGTCGGCCAATTTCTGCAGCAAAATGGTCAAGAGTTTAATAACTGCCATCAAGCAAACAGAAAAATAAAGGGATTGCAGTTGGACGATATCAATGTGAATAGAACTTAACCTGATTGAACTTTGAAAGCTGATCAACTGCGTCGTTTCCAACCAGTGCTTCTCCGACAAATAAGACCAAGTCTGGATTGTTAAGGTATACAAGCTTTGACAATGCTCTCATCAGCGGCTCGTTATCCTGAAAACCAGTAGCCAAATACCAGATAAACATAGCAGCTTTAAGATAAACTTATTCCAAAAAGAAAGCCAGAGTGTCTATTCACAACAGGTAGAATTATAATTGAAACAGAAAGATTAAGTCTTGAGGGTATTTTGTACACACATGACTTCATGAGATATAATTCATGGAACTCAATTAGTACCTGCATACGACCAGCGGTATCAACAAGGACCACATCTGAACCATTGCGTGAAGCTTCCTGAATTGCTTCTTTTGCCACAACAGCAGGATCTTTCTCATAGCCCTTCTCAAATATAGGGATCTGTAAAAGGGGGGAAAGTCAAATCTACACTTTCTGTATCTTACTATGACACGATCTATCAATATATGTGCAGCAAAATTCTACCGATATTTTTAAGGAGTATGATCAATATAAACCTGAAGTCTACGAGCATGTGTCCGCAGCTGCTCAACTGCACCAGATCGAAACGTGTCACAAGCAGCCATCATGACACTAACGTTATGCTGCAGAAGCCAGTAAGCAACCTAAACAAGGACAAAGAAAATAGACCATTTCCATCTGGTCAGAAAGCATATCCGACATAAAAAATCACAATGAAAGGAGGGGGGGGGGCTTATATTGTCTTCACCTTAGCTAAGTTAGTAGATTTTCCAACTCCATTAACACCAACAAACACCACAACATATGGTTTCCTTTGCTCCTTGGCAGCATGCACGTCCCTTAGTATGTCAATAGAGCGCTTTGGAGTTAAAATCCGAACAAGTGCTTCTTCCATTGCAGCCTGCATTGATTTTTGGGGATATGATATCAGTATGCTGGCTATAAAACACACAGACACAGACACACAAATAAAGGGAAGCATCTAATTCAGATAAGAAAAGGTTAGACACAGACATGCACTGTTGAAGATATCCTTGTAAATGAAGCTAGCTTTTTGCCCTCAAGACTTGCTGCCACTGATTCACAGAGTTTCTCAGCTATCTCTTCAGCCTAAATGGGCACATCCACATATTGTAACCGATATTAGCTGACAGGTAAAATTCAAAAGGACCTGATAAATAATAAGTGTAAATCAGACAAAAAATATTAAACATACCACATTCTTGGTCATGAGCCTGTCCTTCAGAGCTTTCAAAGCTGGTTCCAGGTCTGACTTCTCCAAGTTAGCCTTTCCTGCAATACTGAGCACAAGGAAGGGCATGAATATTAATATTAATCGAGTCAGTGAAGTCTGAAAACAGAAATAAACAAGCATTTAAAATCTAAAATCAAAGTAAAAAATTATAACTTGGCCAATTGATGATAGCATGCACTAAGTTATTTGCATCTACACAACCGGAATTTCCATCTCAGTGACAGGTACCAGAAGGGAAAGGGAAAATACCATCCCTTGATTTAACAAAATAAGACTCAAATAACCATGCCGGAGTGAGCAATTACATTTCCAAGGATAATAATCATCTCTAACTCATCCATCCTCATTCATTTCTCCATTAATTCTCTGCCCCAACCCAACCCCGCTTATGAGAATTCATGTGGAAGTCCAAGAACACATTAGCACGAGAAAATATCAATACACTATCAAATTTGAGGATTTGAAGAATAGAAGCATCAAATCCGTACAATAAGCATCATCATTAGATATCAATATAAAATATTAAATTTATAGCAAGCCAAGCCACACTATCCCAAGCCGTGAACAATAATTCTGATTTTATCAAATTCCATGTATTACAAGAAACAACCTAGTTTATTGCATACAGGATGATATGGAGGTTAAGTGATATAAATTAAAACAGCAAGGGCATTCAAACAGCTTGTTGACCTGACCAAAATCTAAGAATCTGTAAGGTCAGCAATCGTACCTTTGGAACATGGATGAAAACCATCCCTTCTTTTTAGCATCAGGTTTGCTGTTCATCTCCACATCATCATCCTCTTCCTCGCTTTCACTACTAATAATCTCGTCTTTATCCATCATACTTTCACCTTGATCTGCAGCCACAACTTCTATGTGACCTTCCCCACTTTCACCCACAGGATCTGTAAAGTCCAGTTTTGTTTCAGGAGGTGAATCGTCCCAAACTCTATTTTTCTTCGTCGTCTTTTTCTTTGGCTCTACCTGGGAGGCTTTGGTAACAGTATCTGTCTTCTTTCCTCCTTTCAATCTAAGCTTCTGAAGCCTATTTACATCAAAAGCTCCAACATTGGAACTTGCATTCTCTTTACCGTTAATACCACTACCTAAGTTAGATTCTTTAGTAGCGGCAATATGGCCATTGGAGTGCCCATTCTCCATCTTACGGCCTTTGATATTATCACCATCCCCACCATCACTTTTCAAAGCACCTTCATTCTTCTTCTTATTCCCCCCTTCAGACCCATTCTTCTGACTCTGACCTTGCTTCTTGCTGTTAACTAAAGCCCTACCAACGGGATTCGATTTCTTCAGATCCTCGGCCCGAGCCTCAGCCTCCATCTTTAACTGTCTGAAAGTTTCATCAAAATCATGATACACTGTCCTTTTCGGATCGTAAATCTCTGAAAATTCCCGCTTCACCATAGCAAGCAGATCATCCACATACAACAGATGAAGGATCCGTTGGTACAAAGCCACAAACACGAGGCCAAGCTCATTATGGAAGGTCCATTTAAGGGTGTAAGAAGCACCTGGGGCGTCATAATTAAAAGATGCAGCACCAGATCGTTCCTCCAAAAGACAAGATCGGATCAAGGTATCAATCGGTGATCCTTTAAGAGCATTCCCAAGCTCTTTACAAGTCCAGAGGATCAATCCTCCTCTTGTAAAAATGAGTAACTGCTCTAACATCTTCGATCGCCTTCAAATACCCTGCAAGGAAAAAACCTAGCGTCAATTTAAAAAAAATTCCCTATTATAATTCTTTGATCGGGCTGAATCACAAGACCCAGAATTCGATTCAATCACAGCAAAATAACCAAAATTTACAAGGAGGGGCTCTTAAGGGAATCTTCTTAAAAAAAATCGATTGCAAGATGCGTTGTTTCATGCAGAGAACAACGAAGATCTTGACAATCGAGGGGCAGAAAGATACCTGCGATTTCTTGGAGCTAAGAGAAACCTGAAAAGAAAAAAAAATAGAATATAGTGTTTTCTATTGAAACTAACGGAGGAAGAAGAAGACTAGATATGGAAAGAGCGTGATTTTTTTTTTTAGGTAACAATATAGGGCGTGATTTTTAGGGCGGCTTGCCGGTTTCTATCAAGCTGCGACACGCGCTGCCGCTAATAATTGAGATTTTTGAGGTTGATTTCACTTAGAAACCGCGCACGCCACTTTGACCAACTAATTTTGACTTTATTTTTCTCCCCTTCCACCTAGTCATTTTGACATTTTATTCTTCTTAAAATGTTGTTTTAACAGGTCGTGTCCATCTTACATAATTTATGCTCTCTGTGTTTTGATAATAACCATATTTATTATGCAGACGAAAATTGCATTTAATCAATAGTTCATATATGGCACGCCTTTTAATTTTGCCTGCTAATATAATTTTCGTGGATGGGGATAACAATCCCTTGTAGGTAGGTGTGCCTTTCTTCTAAGTACCTTCTTAATATAAATTACAGTTAATATTTAAAAAAAATTAAGGATGTTAAATAAATTATTTTATATTATATAAATTTAAAAATATTTATATGTATTGTTAGACTATAAATCAGTTTATAAGTCGGTTGAGTTAATTTTAAAAAATAATAAACGTATTAATTTATTTAATTTTCTTAATTTTTTAAAAAAAAATTAACCAAAATTTATATTAAGAATGCAGTTGGTTTTTTTTTTATTTTAAATGATCGAATTGGTATGTTTTGGACAAGGATATCAAATCGGTAGTAGATATTACTACCACTAAAGTACAAATTGTTATGTAAAGAAAGAGCTAAGTGAAAAAAAAATTAAAAAAGATAAACTTAAACCTGCAACACAAGTGAGGATCAGGTGAGGGAGTGGCAATTTAGTCCCGCCTGAGAGAGCCTAAGGCCCAATAGGTCCTTTCTGGGCCAACGACCCAAATAAAGTTGGGCTCGTTTGAAAACGAGATAAATAAAAGCCTTTGTTTTCACCAAAGTGGAAACATTGCCGCCGAGACCATCTCGTGAGCTTGTAACTTGTTCAATATTCTATGCCATCATCATGAGTTAGACGAATTCATTGTACGGCGATCAACAAACGGGTTTGGACATTGGACGCAGTGGGAAAAGCTGATTGATCGCAGCAACGTGATAAAATGAAATTTGATTTTTTGTTAAAAAAATATTCACATTTATTTTTTGATAATAAGTTATAAAAAAATTACAAAACTAATTAATTCATTTATTTTTGAAAAATAGTATCGTTTATCTTTTTTAAAAAAAATACTCATTTTGATCATTTATATTTAAAACCACTTCCTTAACATCATACGTTAGTATATGCAATCAATGGAAAAGAATTCGGAGATAAAAATTATAAAATTGAAAAATAAAATGAATTAAAATCTTATTGGTAAGATCAAAATCAACCTATCTACAACCATCAAAATATGAATGCCATGGGATGTCAATCCGTGATGAGTATCTAGAACTCAAATTACCTGATTTTTAAAAGTAGTATGGCTTTAAAAGTATATAATAATTTAAGTTAATGTTAGTCCAAAGTCAAAATTCAACCTACTACCCTATAAATATCAAAACAAAGTCAAAAATTGTCCACAAGTTTCCTTCTCAAGAGGGCCCTATAATTAATTTGTATGCTAACATCTATTTCATACATTTAATAACATTGCCATATTCAGTCAAACCTTATAATTTATAGGATATTTGTAATCTAACCCCCTTTAAGCATGTAACGTTTTGGAGAGATATTGATCAGCTTTGGAATTTTAATTTTTTTTTTATTATTCCAAAGAGTTAAAAGGGGATCCTAAGGAGAAGTTTCCAACATATAATTTCATTAATTAATTATGATGCAATCATGAATCAGTGAAAGACAAAACTGAATTAAGAAATTGGTGCATGCTTGAGAGCTGGCAGCAAACATCAGCCCCCACCATTTTTAATTCAGCACTCACAAACTCGAACTTTCATTTTCAATGTAGGAGGTATTGTGGACAGAAAGGCAGAAACATTTACTCAATATGTTAAGGATTTATTAAAATTGAATATAAGTCTGCTATTTTTTCAAAAAATTGTCTGAACTGTTAAATAATTTTTTCCTTAAATACCCCTTATTAAAATTTGGAATTACTGAAAACTATGAGGCAGAAACTAGAGAAGACATCAAGAATAATTTAATATACTAGTATTATGGAGGGAACAAGTTTAGGATAATAATATATCAATTTTCTTCCATTCTTAATTATGATTAGCTTGTGACATTAATTGTGGTCATATCTTGTTGGATGTGGGGCAAAAATTGGCTGCTTCATGTTTTGTCTTGTTGTTTGGCTCCATCAAAACCTCTGGCTTTAATTTAATTGCTCCCCTTCTATATCAAGTATAAGTCACTAATATCTATTTTAATTTCCAAATTAAAAATATTTCACTAATTATGCCTGTACTGATACAATTATTTCTTATCTTCGATTCTTAACATAATAGTCACTTACTAATTTGAATAAATTAAGAAAATAAAATAAAATTGATAATTTGAACAAACATGGCATGATCTCTCTAAAATATCCATAAATGACATTATATTATATAATGATTGATAAGTTAGATAAATTAATTTAAAAAAAAATGATAAATATATAAAACAAAATAGATTGAGATATTATCTTTAGAATTAAAATCAACACTTAACTGGATTTTATATTAAGAATTGAAGAGAGAGTATTTAATTAAACAGTTGTCCTTATTAATATTTAAAAGTGGCTTATAAAAATAACCCATTGCATATCTTATTAGGAAATTTGCCACATTTATTTGATTTGATGTGTTATAGGCATATATCAGGTTGGAGATGGTGTAAGTAAAAATTGACATTGGGGTAGTGTTTCAAAGGAAAAATAAATAAATAAATAAATGTGTCTTTGACTATACAGTTCAATGTTTCATCAACCTATTATGGGCTCCCAGGGTTCCCATGGCTTCAAGACCTATTGTTAATTACCTGTTAGTTCCAAACCAAAAAAGAAAAAAAAGAAAAAGAAAAAGATACTAAATTGCATAAAACTCCTTTTTAAAGAAAAAAGGAATTGAGTTGTTTGCAATTAAAATTTGGCAGAAAATCAGTTTGCTTTATTATTTCATTAATAGAATATTAGAATATGACATTTCAAGATAGTTTAACCGACCTCGAATTTGAAAAGAGATTTGAATTTTGAGCAGGCACTAAAATGATAAAGTATAAATAAATACACAATTTTATAAAATTGAGCCTTTAGGAGTCTTTTTCTCATCTTGAATCTGAAAGAAAAGATG
Source organism: Vachellia collinsii (assembly GCA_006871305.1). NCBI lineage: Eukaryota > Viridiplantae > Streptophyta > Magnoliopsida > Fabales > Fabaceae > Vachellia > Vachellia collinsii. The sequence goes on along the minus strand of QFDD01000074.1, from coordinate 8,921 downwards.
CCAATAAATTAGCAAACCCCAAGTGATGGAGGACCACAAGGAAGAAAAAGAATATTAAATCCACTTTATTAAAGAAATTTGATTATAAAGATTAAGAACATATTCACAAAGAAAAAGATAATATTACCTCCGGTTCTTAATATAAGAGCTGATTGATTTTTTAGGTAGATTAAAAGGCTGAATAAATTGTTTGATCATATTGGATATATTCTGAAATACTTATATGTATCATTATATTATATATCAATTTATAAGTTAGGTAATTATTTTGAAGAAAAATGATGAATGTATCAATTAATTAACTTTCTTAATCTCCTAAAAAAATCAATTGACTCTTACACTAAAGATACAATATATTATATACTATAGGATGTTTTTAATTAGAATGGGAGTAGACACCAACAATCCAAGAAGTGGAATCGAACGGTAACATTCCATATGTATTATTGCACATAATTATGCATCGCTCCTCCTATTTCTAGTTCATTCATTGCAGATAATATATATATATATATGTTTATTTGTTGTGTGTGTGTTGTAGCTCATTCATATCCAAATATGCATGATGAAGTTAAAAATATGTGTACTTTGCATTTTTTAGTAAGGGGTTAGTATAATGTTTTGTGTCTAAGTTTACATAAATTTTGATTTTGATCATTCAAATTTTAAGCATGTGGTTTAAATCTCTGTAATTTCATAAAAATTTAAATATTTAACGGCATTAATTATTGCCATTAAATATAGGAGCCAAAATCAAAAGTTGTTAAAAGTATATTGTCAGAATCAAAATCTCTTGGTCCCTACACTGTAGACCAATTTTGATTTTAATTCATATAATTTTAACGGAATTTAATTTTGATCCTTATGCTTAACCCTTCCGTTAAACATTGAAGTTCTTATAAAATTATATGGACAAAAATCATAAATTCAAAGTTCAAGGGACCAAAAACTAAAATTTATGTAAATTTGATGTCCTATTTTAAAAATAAAAATAAAAAGAGAGACTTTGGGTGCCAGCTGTGCTTGTGAATAATGCTTCCAAATGAACGCAGGTAAAGTACCTGAACAAAGACTCTGCGGAGTCACGCACCGGCACCAACTTAAATACTGTATCCATATTATGAACATGTTAACTATTTGTTGTACAATTTTGACTCACCCTATGAATAAAGTTTCACCTTACTTTTCCAAATATTGTATTTACCTAGTCTTTATTTAAATATAGATAAAATTTAAAAAAAGTTACTTAATTTTAAAACAGGTTTGAAATTTTTCTTGGTTTCACTAAAAAGAAATTACTGATCCCATTCATGGATTTATGAAAGGAATATGAGAGTGATATTTTATTTTATTTTATTTTCTCAATAAAGTTATGTTCCTATCCTCCATTAGACGCAATCATATTTGACACACTGTTGAAAATAAAAAATAGCCACATTCCACAGTAAGAATCTTGACGTTGTTCACTACATTACATTACAAGGGATTTCGCTATCCCCAACAACGTTGGCACCACCAGTCATACTTGATTAGAAAGATGGAGCTGCCTGGGGTTATCTCTGCTTTAATTCATCATGTTACTCTCTGAGTTCTGTCTCTCTCTCCCCCCCTCTCTCTCTGAGGTCCACACCAACAAGTTGCACTTAGCTTGTGTGGTTATTATATATTAATGTGTCTATATATATACGCACACGCACGCACGCACGCATCCTCATTCTCTCACAAGGGTATCATATGCTCTAATTACCATATATCTCTGGTCTCTGTGAAGAAGAGAGGGTGATGTATGTACATAATGATGGGATTTGAAGGCAATAAAGAGCGTGTCTTGTTTGTGTGGTTACTGTTGTTGTCTTCTTGTTGTTCGTCATGGTGTGTGGTGGAGGAACATAGAATAAAGCGGTTGCCGGGGCAGCCGCCTGTGGGGTTCAGTCAGTTCTCCGGTTACGTCACGGTGGAGCGCCGACACGGGCGAGCTTTGTTCTACTGGCTCACCGAGGCTTCATCTTCCCCTCACAATAAGCCTCTTGTTCTGTGGCTCAATGGAGGTTAGTTCCACACACACACACAGATATATATATATATATATATATGGCTCCACCTTTCTTCTTTCACATCACATGCTCTGATCTTCCATCTCTCTCTCTCTCTCTCTCTCTCTCTCGACCATACATAACGTGGAAGCATATATATTCTGGAGGCTATATATCTGGTTAGCCATTAATATTTACGTTTTCTTCTCCGGCTAATTATGTTGCAGCTGAGAAGCTAATACTAATAATTGAGTTTCATTCATAATGTAATTAACTACCCCTCACTGCTTACCCCACTCACAGACAGAGAATCATGAGTATGTATTAATATTCCTACAACTAAGTCAAATTTGAGTATATATTGTGAGATTGAGCCTAAATAATAGGTTATTCTTTTGAGATAATTTTTCCATTTTATAGAAAAGTTTGATTAATCATTTATCTAACAAGTGTGATAAAATAATTGTATACTCTATTCGGCGTTTTTAATACGAGTATTTATAAAATTAGTTATTTTTTTTTAAATAAGATATCAAAACTATCATTGATTAATAGTCATTAACAGTTTCATTAATTAGAAGTTTTTATCATTAATTAGCTAACAAATATTAGCTTGTTAGGATTATACTGTATGAGTTGGATCTCTCATGTTTTCTTTCACATCAAACTCCTCACTTACTATTAAAAGTCACACACATGCACCATAAACTTTCAGAGTCAATGGTGCATTAACTTAATTAGAAATTAAGTTCTACTTGTGGTGTTTTAATTACATACTCCATTCATATTCTAACTAATATCTAATTATCTCAATTGAACCAAGCAGGGATAGTTAATATTTAAAAAAAAAAGTTTATTAATAATTCAATATGTGACTTATATGTTGGATTGAGAATTTTGTATTCTTGGAAATGTTAGCTTTGGACCATCATCATCTATTATAAAACTAGTGAGTAGAGACCAAATATGACTATTATATCACTATGTGATCAATTAATTTCTCATTGATATATTAAGGAAGCCTAATTTAGAAAATCCCAAGCGCAGATCCAAAAAGGTGAATTTATAGTTTTAGAGATGCGATACTTTTTTCTTATTGCTCATTAATGATGTGCTAATCAAAGAAAAATAAATTAAAGAGCATGAGATTAATTAACTAATTAATATGTTAAGTGGCTTACCCCATTAGCTTTGAACCCAATTCATCACCCCACACATGGTAGCTTCATTCACTCTTGCCACATATTCATCACCCCACCTTTTAATTGTATTGCCCTCTATTACCTAACACAACCCCATCCACCATTTTTGTGCATGACAATTTTTAGTGTGTATACATATATTGATGATCATTTGGATGGGATAGAATTAATTATTATTTTTACTAATTTTTAAGAAATTAAATCAGTAGAATAAAATTTGGACTCCCCCCATCCACTTATTTGTGCAACTAATTATTAGTTTAGTGCCAACAGGATTAAGTCAAACAACAATAACTAGTTATTCATAATATAATGAATTAAAATTTAAATTTTTGATACAAGGGATTTACGATCATGTAGCTGACCCCAAACCTTAAGGGATAAGGGTTATTGTTGTATTATTAATAATTTAATCTTAGAAAATTTGTTAGTACTTAATTATTTTTTCTTGGACCTTTTTAGAATTTTTCTAAGTCGTGTGGATGGAAAAAGTTTCAACTCTAAACATTAAATATCAGTATACCATTAAGCTAGAAAAAATATAAATATAAATTGCACCAAAAAATAAAATATAAAATTCCTATAAAATTATGTTATTTACTTGCCATGTCATGAATAACCCAATTTATTTTTTAAGCTTTAAGAGATTTAATTATCATAAAAGTTTCATTCTTCAAAATCTTAGGAATCCTCCTACAAAAAAATATAACCATCTGAAAATTTTTAGGCATAGAATTAAAAAAAAGAAACCATATCATATAATATAACTTATTAAAATACAAAGAAAAAGGCACACACGCCCATAAATTATTGGGATAATTATGACATATATTATTGAAATAATTATGATGAGGTCCTGTCTAATAGATTTTATGATTAAACTATCACACGAAATTGCGTATTTACTATTAAGTTCGGTTAACAACTTCACACATTGAAATGGAATTGTTAGTTACGACCCTATCTTAATGTATGAATAGTTCTACATAATTTAAAAATAATTATACAATTTTGTAAAACTGTTTAATCTTAAAATCTTGTTCCGCTCTTTCATTAGCTTGGAGAAAACAACACAAAAAGTTATGCTTCCTCTCATAACCTTTTCCCCTTTCACTTACTTTTTATCTTAGCTGTGAGAAACAAACAACAAACAACAATCAACAACGCAAAGAGAAGAAACTTTTCCATTTTGTCGCTATAACAGAAAAAGAAGATGCTCTTTCTTTCTGCTCATGTTCTTTGCCTCTGTTTTTTTACTTCGCTGTTCAAAGCACGCGCATTCAGAACCTAGAGAGAGAGAGAGAGAGAGAATCTAGTTGTGGTCTAGCTGCATTATGATGATGACCCTGTGGGGCTACTGAAATTCGCTGAATCAGATGTTTTTTGAGAAGCCTCGTGGACCAGCGATTCTGTATTGGTCATTCTATTTGAGATGACAATTATCAGTGGAAGGTTTGAACTTGGGGTTAAACATGACTTACGTATTTTACTGTAAAAATGGTAAAGGTTGAGGATTGCTTATTCATTAGTATCACTTATCACACAGAAATGCTTTCTATGTGTTCTTGAAAATGACGAAAACAAATGAATGGTTACATGTCTTGCTAGTCAGCAATACATAGTCTTAAAAAGTTGGGGCTCACAGTTTCTGACACAGTATAGTGTACGTCCTTATCATACCATATTTTATACATGTATATAAACCTGTGTGTAAGGTAATGGAGTTTGAGAAATAAGTTCTTTTGATTACGACTTATGAATGATATAATTTGTAACTGTGTTATAAATTTTGCATTTTACATTCATCACTCTTTGTTTGGGTTTTCACTTTTCAGGGTTCACAATTCATAGTAATAATGCATCATGATCTCACGAGTCCAACAACATTCTGATGATTACTTTGAACGAGGGACTTTATAAAACTTTTAGTTTCTTTAACTCTAATAACTAACTTTTGGGTGTTGTTTTTCTAAGAACTTGTGCTCGTTTTAATAGTGGTTGATACATTGTTAAGAGCCTCATATAAGAGAATCTCACAAGAGAATTGGGGCTTAATGGCTTATAAGTTTAATAGCCTCTCCCTTGTAATAGCTTAGTGTTTTGGGATTACCGGTAAACATTTAAAATATTTATGCACGAAGTTCAGTAAATCATAATCTTGTTTGTGTGCATGTTTTCTCTGGTTCAGGGCCTGGTTGTTCATCTGTCGCATATGGTGCATCAGAGGAAATTGGTCCATTTCGGATAAACAAAACTGGTTCTTCTCTATATCTTAACAAATATGCATGGAACAGAGGTAATATGGCTTTAATACAAAACAAGGAACTGATTTTAATCATAATCTTTCAGAGTAACAATATCTAAAAAGATAGTAATATATATATATATATATCACTGTTTCAGAAGCAAATATCCTTTTTCTTGAATCGCCTGCTGGTGTTGGTTTCTCCTACACAAATACAAGCTCCGACCTCAAAACTACTGGGGACAAAAGGACAGGTGTGAATTTGATGTTCATTTCTTTTTCTTTTTTTCTTTTTGGGTGACAAGAACCCTAATTTGAAGCTGGAAGGTGACATTATTTTCAATGATGATGCATAGATATTTGAGAGAATTACTATAAGGTTTCAAAGAAAAAATATAATCATTAAAATATCTCATAACAAGTGAATAGTATACATTAATAAGTTTCAATGTAAGAAATTCATAAGTCTATACTGCTTATTTGTTATTAAGACTATGATTACATTCCTTTCTTAGGATCTTATATTAGTTTTCTGTAGATGTTTTTCATCAATTTACAATTTTTCAAGATTTAAAAAACATATGGAATTTAAATAAAACTAGACTCACAAATTTTGAAGTGATTCAAAGGACCTTTATTATTAAATTAATAGAGTTCTTTCTTTATATTTGGTGGTGCCAAGTATGCTGATGATTAATTTGAGAATTCCAAATTCGTCATACAGCTCAAGATGCACTGATTTTTTTAATTAGATGGATGTCAAGGTTTCCACACTATAAATACAGAGAGTTTTACATTGCAGGAGAGAGCTATGCAGGTAGATGAACAACACTACCTGCAAATTACTGTTCTTTTTTTTGTTGGAAAAATCATACAACGACAAGCTGATATTGCCATTCATCTTCTGTTCAGGGCATTACATCCCCCAGTTGGCTAAGCAAATATATGATTATAATAAAGCCCATCCACATATCATCAATCTAAAAGGGTTCATGGTAAGTTAATTACATTACCAGGATCTTCATTCTACCACTCAAAAATTATACTTCTGTTAGTAGTAGTAGTAATAATAATAGTAATAATCTGCATACAACTCTAATAATGTTAAGGTAGGAAATGCTTTGACTGATGACTACTATGATGGGATTGGAACTATCACATATTGGTGGAGCCATGCTTTGATATCTGATCTCTCGTACCATTCAATCCTCAAATACTGCAATTTCACATCAGAAAAGACTTCAAAAAAATGTGATGATGCAGTGAGTTATGCGGTTAACCATGAATTTGGAAACATTGATGCATACAGTATTTATACCCCACCATGCCCAACTTGGCACAACAATACCTTAAGGTATATAAGATTCAAGGGTAAAATGTTACATAGGATTTCAGGGTATGATCCATGTACTGAAGATCTTGCAGAAAAATATTATAACCTTCCTGAAGTGCAGCAAGCAATGCATGCCAATGTTACAAGCATCCCTTACAAATGGAATGCTTGCAGGTTAGCTTCCTGACTTAAGAGTGTGTTTAGATTAACTTTTTGGAAGTGATTTTATGGTGTATAAGATAAATATACGAGAAAAGTTTTATCTCAATTTATATGAAAATATTTTTAAAAAGTTAGACAAAAATAAAATCTTTCTACTCAATCTTCCTTCTGAAGTAAAAATTTTAACATGCATCTTTGTTGGTTTGTACAGTAATGTGCTCCTAAGAAACTGGAAGGATTCTCCAGTTTCTGTATTGCCAATATACAAAGAGTTGATTGCGGCTGGTTTAAGAATATGGGTTTTCAGGTAGAGTTTCACTCCTTAATCTTATTGCATGAAAATAAGCATCACGTAATTGGTCATAAGTTTCAACCACTTGTGGCCTTTATGATTAGAGAGATTTCCACTTTTACAACCTTCTTTAAGTGATTAACACAATTGAATTAGACATATAGCGCACGTATTGGGATTCTTATTTTCATGTGGTAACATGGCAATAAGCTTATTATAATTGGCATTACTTGTATGATTATGGAGAATCTTAGATTTAGTATATTAGAGAAACGTAAATCAAATGAGTCAGACACACATGTGAGAGTTGCTTATCTATTCATAATTAATTTTGCCTGTTTTTAGCGAACAAGGTTTACTCTGGAGTTTCTGTGATAAGTGATCATTGCCTTTGTTATAATGCAGTGGGGACACAGATTCTGTGGTTCCAGTAACAGCCACTAGGTTTTCCCTCAACCATCTCAACCTCACAGTTAAAACTCGTTGGTGTCCATGGTACTCAGGTGGACAGGTATAAATCGAGTCTCCAACCCTGGCAAAATCAAGTCAAGAAATGAAATACTATTTTTGATCTTTTGCATATGTTTGTTTAATCTTCCAAAAATATTTACGTATGTTAATGGTTATTGTTGGGATTTCCTCTTGGTGGTGTTAATAGGTAGGCGGATGGACAGAGGTGTATGAAGGGCTCACCTTTGCCACAGTGAGAGGAGCTGGACATGAAGTACCATTATTTCAGCCAGGGCGAGCATTCACACTCTTCAGGTCTTTCTTAGCAGGGAAGGAGCTACCAAAATCTTAGAAGCTAATAATGTAACATTTAATCAGTTATATAGTACAAGCAATTTATATTTATTTGGTCCCATGCAATTAATGGGTTTTATCAGCCTTAATAAGAAATTACTAGCACCTACTCATTCAAACTGTAATCTCTGGTTTGTATACGCCATTGAATTCATTTGTGTTGCCCCCAAAAGTAGAAAATGGGCAAGCTTCATTTTCAACAAATATCACATAGTCCTCTTGTCCTATTTAACTTACTTGATTAGACTAATGAAATCTTGTCCTTATTTAACTAACTTGATTAGACTAATGAAATTAGTTAATTATAATAAATAACTTTTTTTCCCTCTACCATAGTAAGGAATACTCACTTTATAAGAGATAAGGGCACATTATTAAATTATTATTGAAATAGCATTAATAGAAGGTAGTTTGAAAAAAAAAATCATAAATACGAAAAATAAATCCTACAGACCAAAACCAACTTCTGAATGGTCCCTACATTAGCTCCAAAAAAGTATTAGATTCTATCCCTAGTCTTCCTCATTTCTTCACTTTCACATGGCAAGACCGTGCGTGTATGCATGCCTGTCTGTCTGAGTACACTGTCTCGAACCCACAACAATATGAAATGCTCAAGAACATAACCAGAAAGCCACGGGCGAGACAGGCATGCATATAAAGAATAAACAGGACTCAAGATTTCCATTCAACCGCAAAAAAAAAAAAAAAAAAAAAAAAAAAAAAAAAAAAAAAAAAAAAAAAAAAAAAAAACCAGTAACAAAGGGTTTGCTGATTACTTTTTTCATACACAATTTGGAAGGATTTCAGGCCTACATTACTGAATAAACAAGACTGAAAACTCCATGGT